>JABCKG010007703.1:0-25794 GCA_018851835.1 Hypsizygus ulmarius | reverse complement strand
CTTGGATACCCTGACTAATCTGTCTTTCATTGGTTATGCTTCTATGCTATTCATGTGTATAATTCCTTCATCAGCTCATCCCTCGTTATTCTTGTTATGCTGTGCTTAGCAATCATGTCTCTCTGACCATTTTTTCAGATATTGATACTTCAACATATCTTCCACTCACTAATAGTTATTCATTTTCCAGTCCAACGTTACCAGTCTACATCCATATGTGCTCTCATCCTTTTGCGTCTTTCATGCTTAGGTTTGGATACCAGTTGTTTAAAAATTTGGTACATTTTATAATAATAAGCAACTTTAATGTTCAGTGATGAATAATCTGAGCCAGTAAGAATATTTTTTTTGTTGATCAACAACACCCATTTGTGTAAAACTGAGAAGATTGATGTTCAATCTTGTCATCTGTTGTCAATTGACAGGATTATATGGACTGAATTGATGTGGACTTTTCATTGGCCTCAGTGAGCGAAAATGTATCAATTGGTCCAGTTAAGCTCAATCTAGTCAATTCTCATCCATTGGTGCACATTTCTGTAAAAACAGATACATTTTGCTCATTTCTGCATCTCAGGTTTTCCTGATGCTTGAGTGACGTGCGTCGCTCAAACCAAAAGTCGGGCGATGCCGAACGCGTTCCCACGGCTCATCCTCATCGAAATTGTCGACGACGGAGGCTCTCCCCTGTAGATCGATATATTCCGGTACCAATATAAGCATCGGGATATATTGTAGAATATATAAATGTATCCCTGAAGCTCTCCCGGTGCTTATATATTCATTAATCGTAAAGATATGCTGAGATTGTTTGATTTCAGACAGAAATGCACCCGATCTCAAATGTATTTCGAGTCCTACAAGAGATCCACGTTAGTTAAAAGTAATCGGACACTTGTAGCATGTTAGCAGAGTATATTGAATGAAAAGGACAAAAAAAGTTCGAAGCATTCCTGCCCCAAGCATATGATACGGTAGTATGAGCACTTAAATCTCAAGTCACTGGTGTCCATCTGATGCAAATATGACCCATTTCGACGTATTTCTGGCCTCCCTCTTTCTACAACCCCTCAAGACTAAAGGTAACACCTGTATATACTAGAATACATGTCCTAGGATGTCCTCCTACCCTCCAAATAAAATTTAATAAAGTCCTGGGCTCATGGTAGGCAAATTGGTAAAAATTATTTACCTCAGATTTTATCTTAGATTTCGATTCCACTACTATGGTGCTCTCCAGAACACCCGGGGTTTTGAAATTTGGCCCACGGGAGCCCAAGCTATTCACTGATGAACATGCCAGAAATACATATACATCTGTGGCATGTCCAGGTCTCCATGGAATTTGCTGGGACTTTTTTCAGATCATTTCTATACATATGACACACATTCCTACCAGCTCAGATTCTTTATAAGTGTTAAGGGAGCCTGCCAGGAGAGCCACCAATGCTGCTTCTGGAGTTGTTTACATCTGTTTATTCCTGGTGCCTCAAGCTCTGCCCATGAATATCTTTACATCCGTGGCACATTTTAATGCAGTTCAAGCATGAGGATCTTTCAATTACATATATACTGTACCTAGAGTAGTCATACTGTCTACAAATTCAAAGTGTGGTGCAGCAATTGCCATCCGATCTTACATCCATAGTTGTTTACCTATGTTTACTTGCTGCTCCCAGAGGGGCGGGACAGGGCGCGTCATCCAAATCCAGCGCCGCCCATCCCCCCATTTCCCCCCGACTTTGAGGTGACCATGCTATAAATAAAATATGTTACTATGAATAGATTTTTTCAACACCTCGTTTGAGCCCAGGGGCACATTTCTGCATGCGCTATTCAACATTTACTGCTCTGGAAGCCCAAATGCAGCATTGCAGCCAGTTGCTTACTAAGGGCATCATTCATCAAAGGTCATCCAGAATGGGATTTGCGCATCCATCTATTCTGGTGCTATTTTTAGAGGGAAGAGGTGGGGGAATCATAGGAATATATTTTTAGAACATGCTTGGCACAAGTACTACCACTCCGAAGCACCCGGAGATCCAGGAAACCCAATATACTGAATTTATATACAGGAAATGCTTTCAGAGATGGTATTTGTATGTATTTACCTAAGATTCCGCTTTTTTGGAATATTACATGCTTATGTGATATTGTTCTACTTTAGGAAGGTAGGTAGTTGGCAGTGAGGACATATGGCAT
The DNA here is from genome assembly GCA_018851835.1 of Hypsizygus ulmarius. Classification (NCBI taxonomy): domain Eukaryota; kingdom Fungi; phylum Basidiomycota; class Agaricomycetes; order Agaricales; family Lyophyllaceae; genus Hypsizygus; species Hypsizygus ulmarius. Next base: position 23,592 of record JABCKG010007703.1, on the reverse strand, counting down.
CTCATGGGCAGTTACCTTTATTTGATATATGATATTAGCTGTAAGAGGTGGTTGTGAAGGTCTATGAAAGTCGTGAGGCAGGGTAAAGGGTTGAATTTAGCAGTGGACATACCGGTACTGTCATAGAAATATCAATGTTCAAATTGAGGCTTTGTTGATCAGAGGTGATAGCTTCATCGGCCTCTTCTGGTTCAAGGAACAAATCTGTGAAAATTACCTCCTCCGAAGATGGACAGTAAGCCTGCACATGATCATCATCAAGAAGGTCTGAGGCCTCGCATTCCTCACCAAGGTCTTGCATCCTGAGAGGTGTGATTGGTTGGAACACGTCTGGTGCATTTATTGGGGTCGAAGTATGTTGCGAGACAGGCATAATCTGGCGCTTGACAGAATGAAGAGTGGTAGCAAGATGGGTAGTGCTGGTGACATGTGTGTCAAAGCATGCCAGTGAGGTGAGTGGGTTTGTCCAACGAGGCTTCAGATGCATGAGGTGCACTCGGCATTGCTGGAGGAGGATTGTAATAGAACTATCTAGGGTGGCCATCAGCGCCACTATATGTGAGGTAAGAAACAATGAAAACAGCTCACTAGATGGATCGGCAAGAGCTACTTCTAAGCCCTGGAGTTCCCAACCAAACCAGTGACATAGATTATCTGCCTCCATTCCCAAGCGATGCTGCTCCTCCTGACATCTTTCTACTTTTTGGATGGCACAAATGCCCTCCCAAACATCGACATCCTCGAGCCATCGTGGGATGTCCTCAGTCACTGGAGTGATCCACACATCTTCCATGATGTGTGGATATTCACACAGAGGGGCAAGCTGGGTAGGGAGTGGTTGAGGGATGGGTATCGACCAGCCAGGCTGATGAAGGTCAGCAAGTTTCTCGCAGTATCTGTTGAATTTCCGAATGGTGCTCATGAGGGCCAGTTTGCCCTTCGCAATGGCCTTACGGGTATGTTGATGAAGTTTTGTCCCTATTGATTGTTCCTGCCCCCCAGCGGCCTGATCAAGCTTGTCCCATTCAAAGAAGCTCCCTATCGCACGCTTCCGGATATTAATTTTTAGGTTGCAGGCCATAAGAAGAGTGCGAATGAAATTGAGGTCGATGTCTTAAAGTTTAGAAAAAGAGTCATATACATTTAGCGAGCTGTAGAGGACCTCTACTTGGTCCTGGAGGTTGTCATGGATCGCCTGCAAGTCCTTTAGTAAGCGAAGTGACTCCTTAGATGGCATGTTCTGAGAAATAACAGATCACGCTGATTCAATGGCAGATGTCACCGTGTCTATGTCCCCTTGTAGTGTAAGAACGGTGTCGAGTTCTTTTTTGAGTCGGACGGGAGCATCTATATCATTGACGTTATCAACCGTATAGATAATTGGCCTATTGTTGACTTACGAGCCCTCACTGATAATTGTGCCACTTGCTGCATCGCCCACTGATTTCAAAGCTCCTCTACAGATACCCCGCAGTTGTCCAATATATGCTGTGCAGCTGCGCCTTGCTCCTTTACTCCTTTACTGAGACGGCGACAAATCCAGTTGCCCAGATCATCTCAGAGCTCTGCAGCAATTGCTGCGGCTTGCCGATCGAGTAGATAAAGCTGTTTCTGTCTCTGAAGAATATCTTAGTGGACAGATACATGCTGGTGTATGCAGACTTACAGCAGATGCTGGTGTTATCCCTATTAACTTCTGAAGACGTGACCATAATCGCTCTACACTCTCTCCATCTGTAAGACCGAGCCCTCTGCATATACAAGGGTTAAATATGAGCTGACATGGCCACTCATGACCGTAAGCGTGCATCGCTGCAGTTGCAAGCTGCAATCGTTTGGTGATGCTTGAGGGAAGAATGTTGTACTGAAGAAATATTCAAAGTTAGTGTTCACCAAAGAAAGGAACAAAGATAGGATGGTGGGACTCACCATGGCGAGGCTATGATCAAGAACACATGCGACATTGTAGAGTATGGCAACTGTAGCCTCAGGCAGAATGAATGAGAAAATGTGCTGAATGAGCGCAACAGCATATTTCTGCTGTTCTCCTGGCATGTCAATATTGGCGAGGAAGATAGGGATATCATGTCGGCAGATGAGAGCCATCACTCCGCTGTTGTCAAACTTTTCCATATTGGTCTTTGAGTTGGCCCCATTTCCTGCCATGTAGGAGCTCTGGCAGTCATCCACAGATTCATCAGGAACCTTTGGCATATATTTGTTGGGCTTCCTGGTGCGAAGGAAATCTATATGCTCTCCCACGGCATCAACGTCTTCCTTAGAAAGCATGTACTTCAGGTCGTAGAACTTGGAACAGTCCCCGGCTGTCCGCAGATGTTGGTGGTTGAAGTTACCATTGACGCACAGTTGAATATCACTGCCACTACAATGCAGTTGAGTAAGACGCTATGAATCAACCATGAAAAGGACTTACTCGAGCTGCATCCAAAACGATTTCCTCTGAAGCATGCTGGGCATCGCTGCAGGAGAAGACGTGCACATTCTCCTGGCATAAGCTGGTTAGCACTCTGAGAGAGAGGTGCATCCGAGTGTGTGGTTTGAGATGGCTTGTTTGGAGTTGCAGCTGGCAGTGGGCCATGAGGCAAAGGGGTGGTTGTGATGGGAGAGGCATTGAGTGAAGGCTCCTGGGAAGGAGTCAGAGGCGCAAGTGGGGACACAGGAGTGTTACAAGGATTTCGCACTGGAGTTGTTGGTGGTGTCAAGGGGGATTCTGCCATGAGAGTCATGTTGTCGAGTTCATCAGAACATTGCTTATGTGATGTGATTTGATCCTCGGCATGAATGAGAGCTTCGTTGATACACTGCTCAACTTTAATTTGCAAGTTGTCATACCATTGAATGGCGTACCCTAGGCCACGCCTGAAGGGCTCTTGAATACGCTCTCCCTGCGACGATTGAGAAACAGATCATGAATAGAGTGAGATACTCATCTTGCTATTGAGCATAACAAAGCCACATCGAGTATAGAAGGCATTGAGAGCAGCAGCCACAGCATTTATGGCATCACAGGACCGCTCGAATAGCGCCTGATAAAAGTCGAGTACAGCGATTGAAATGGCCATTCGAGGTTGCGTTGGTGAGGTGGGAAAGAGGCCATAGAGGAGGAGGACTTGAAGTATTAGTTGACAGGTACAGGATTCAATGTCAGTAACTTGAAAGTCTACAGGGCATTTGTTAGCCAGAGGTTGACAATAGAAAGGAAAGGAGCCTACGGTCATAATACAGGCACATTATCTTGCTCATTCATGGTGTACATCCCACGTGGCATTTGCTTCGAAGATGTGGTGGTGGTGGCTGCAAAATGTGTCCAGTAGTGGTTTTGAGATGGGCTAGAAGAGGATCGACCAAGTGAGGTAAAACACGATGCCAGCTCTCGTAAAGGTTGGTTGCCATTTGATCAGGAACAATTTGGCACTTGCTGGGTTGGGGTGAGAATAGATCAGGGTCCACTTGCATAACCGGATCACTGACATCTGAACTTTCATCAGCGGGATCGAACAGGGCAGGTTCTGCTAGTTGGATGGGAGAGGTGGAGATGGAAATGGGTGGTGGTGGGAGATTTGCTTTGAGACTAGCCTTTTTTGCTTTGAGACACTGTCTTTTGGCATCATGACCTGCAGGTTGTATCATAGTTCGAGTTTTGCATGGGTCCTGCCGCTTGATAGGACTTGTGAACTGTGTGCCGAGTCCATTCATGTGTGGTTGCTATGAACACGTTAGATTTTTTTTACCCATGCTGCACGTGAGATGCGAAGAAGATTGACTTACAGAATTCACGTGTCAAATTCATCAAGTCATTGGAGTCAGGCAGATAGTGAGGGTGGGCGAGCTGAGGGCGGCATGGATAGTGAGGGTAGACGGCGGCATGCAGAGATCAGATGGGAGATTCAATGAACTATTTTTGGACAGAGGAACCTGGAGCGGAGATTCAATGGGCTAATTCTGGATAGGAAGCATGAGGGTCGTTTGAGAAGCTGGCCATTAGGTATACTTCTATCTATACAAAAACACCCTCTTAGAGGTCAATCATCTATCTGGAAGCTCCTGCCTTAGGTGCATTGAAGATATTTACGAGGCTATTATTGTCCATGTCACCAATTTTGGCATACGAGACTCCATCGACCCCTCGTGCACTTTTTGGCCCATGAGTAGCGATGTGAACCTTGGCCCACCCAATATCTTCAGAGGAGAATGGGTGTAAAAAGAAATGCTCAGGAGTATGATCTACTGTGCGATCAGGCAGAGCTTCCATCAGTAGTGCATGGCGCCGTCGTTGAGCATGGTTGAAGTGCACTGGTATCACCAAGGGTGGATTGATGCGAGCTTCAAAGACAACCTGGAGTTCATCTGCTGTAACCATTGGTTCTCTGCGCTTGGGGTCTGTCCATAATCGGACAATCTGCCAGAACTCATAGTCAGACTGGATAGAACAGAGAGCCTGTGTATTGAGCGATCGCAGATGTCGCTCCTTCTGTCAGCCACAATGAGCATCTGGTGGATCTTCATCAATATCTGCTTCTGCTGGAAGCTGTAGTGATAGCAGCTTCAGAGGAGGTTGGTCAAGAATAAGGATAGTTGAGACCTTAGGTTGCGGACATAGGCCTTCCCCCAGTGGGACTAGGGGGTCTACAAGAGAAGCACCATTCAGTGGATATACTGCGGTATGCAGTTGAGCCACTGCTGCATCTGCAAGAGTCTGCCCACGAACCATACAGCCTTTTTCCTGAGCATTATCTGTAACGACACGAAAGACAACCCCAGCCAGGTGCTGCTGGATGATTGTGACTACAGAGCTGATAATGTCTCCATGCTCACATGGCCAATTTGTGGCCGCATTAGGTCCTGCCCACAGACAGAATACTCGAATGGCATACTGGGAGGCAGTGTGGATAATGAGCTCTCTTGGTGAGGGTGACATTTCGAGGGCAGTGAGGACAGAGAATAAAATTGCTCGAGCATCCGTCTGTGCTCCCGATACCTGCCACGAGGCATTCATCAATGAATTCTCCCCCCAGAACAGTCCATAGCCTGCTATGCTATGATGGAGAGTTGCAGTAATATACACATGAAGAGGTGTCTCAACAACCTGCGGGGAGCCATAGAGATGCTGGGTAGCCTGCTCTGGTGAGCAGACAGATAGCAGGGCTTTCTGAATGAGAAGATCGAGCTTTGATTTTGGCATAGCGACAACTGTTGCTAAGGGAGGGGAACACTCGGTATGGTGGTGAGGTAGGATGGAGACGGGGATATTGACTGTGATGAGTAGTTGCGCATGATCTGACCAGTCACACTCGATGATTTTGAATGACACGGGCTTAACCATTGCATGCCCGATACAGGAAAGTAAGAGGTAGTCAATAACTGTGGAGCCTGTTGCCTGTACAGAGGTGATGGCATCTGGTGTAGACACCTCGACAGGGGTGCCATTGAGGACATCCACATGACAGTCTGCACACAGGGTAAGCAGCCAGTTTCCTCGCGCATTGACAGTATTATCCAAACTACACCTAGCATGGACCTGACCAGTGGGTGTTCATTGGCCTATGCGACTATTAAGGTCCCCCATGAGTATGAGAGGTTTATTGTGACTGGCTGAACAGAACGTCATAGCTTGCTCCAGGTGATGTTCTGGGTTGATGTCAGTCCATTCATGCCATGCAGCCACAGCAGGTAATAAGTATGCTCCAACAAGGAAGAAGGAGTCAAGATCAATGACAACGAGATCAGGTCCGCTAACTGCTGCACAAAACGAATGAGAGACTGAAGTGCGGATAAGGACTGCAATGCCACTCCAGGTTTTTTGAATGCCTGGTCTGTCAGGACGGGAGCCCATCAGGATGGAAAAGCCGTTCAGTAATTGTAAGGTATCCTCTTGACCTGGTCGCAAGAACGTCTCCTGTAGTACAATGATATCATTTGCATCATAGAGCGATAGAAAGAGAGGAGTTTGTATTTTGAGTGCGAGGGAACCATTTATGTTCCAAGCGATGAGACGTAGACTACTGTTCAATCAGAATATAGCAGACTACTTTTTAGAGGGACAGGAACCCTACCAGTTGTAGGCTTGTCCCTGATCTCCACTACCTCCTCCACGTATCAACGAAATTGGGTCAGGCGACGCATCACCCATGCCACTAGGTCCTACTAAGGAGGCATGAAGTGTTGAGTGGCGCGTTGGCTTCAGGGAGGTGTTGCCGAAACCTGCTGACTTGGGCTTGAGGGCCATCACTGGTGCATGGCATAACAAGTCTGGCTTCATTTTCCATATCTCCATTATGTCTGGGTATAGGTTGATAGGTTAATAGATCAGGCAATGGCACGTCAGTTATCATGAGTTTATCTCAAGTCTGTGAATAGAGGCCAGAAAAACGTCGAAATGGGTCTTATTTTACAGTAGTTGACACTAATTGGTATAGGTTTTAAGTGCTCATACCACTGTATCATATGCTTGGTACAGGAATGCTTCTAATTTATTTTTGATTTTCCACTACATATATATACTCTCTGATCATGAATGGATGACTTCCTGCAGGGATTTAGAAACATAGAATAAATTCCAAACTGCCTAAGCGACATCAGCCGTGATGCCATTTACCATATTGATAATTTTGGCATTCAGATCTTGAAACTGCACTCTATTCTAAATTTGATTCTAGATGAGGCCTCCCTACCCCCCTTCTAGTTCTAAATCCTTTCTCTAAATCCTTTTTTGATTGCCCGACCCTTCCATCAATCTCGATACCAGATGGACACGACCTGGGCACTCGTCTTCGTCGTGCTCATTGCCAACGACGACCCTCGGCAGTCCGCTAGACATCCCGATTGAAATTTTTGAAGGACTGAAACTCGTTAAGAATATCAAGAGACAGGTTCCTCGAGGCACTAAGCAGTGGCTGGCTCTACGGCCAGGTTTTTGACACATTGCCTATGCTTTGACTGAGCGAGGACGTGTCAGGGCGCGTCTTCGACTCATGCTCATTTCTGATGACCATGAAAGCAACTCCAGGGCTGATTCTGACCTTCATTTCCAGCATCTCTGTGCTCCACCCACCTCTCTCGACTGCTGCCACTAATGCCAAGTTCAAGATTCAGGCACCAGCAACATCTATTCACAATTCTGTAAAGTTCTGTATTTATGGCGCTCTTGGTCTATGGTTTAGGAACACAGGAATAAAATATGCAAACTCCACTCCCTTGTGGATTTAGGAAATAATCTGTGTTTCTAAATCCTGCAGAAAGTCATCCAATGTCTAATAGATGTCCAATTTTATACAACTAATGTAAATCTCTTCAAAATACATTCAAAAGCAGGTGCATTTATGCATGAGAATAAGTAATCACTAATTATCTTTACGGCTACTCAATATTTTCATGCCGAGTATACATCAAGGCTACTTCTATCTCTTTAATAACATCTTTCAATGCTTCAATCAGCATCAGAATACATTGATCTTGAAGGGAGAGCCTCCATCATCAATGATCTCGATGAGGATGAGCTGTGGGAATGTGTTCAGCATTGCCCGACTTTTGGTTTGAGCGACGTGCGTCACTCAAACCTTGTCTTTTCCACCATCGTCGTCATCTGCCCCACCTAGCTCATTGCCCCAGTGGGCCTTCAAAGCTCAATATTAAGTATTTCAGTTCTTTTCAATTGTTTTTGAGCACTTTGAACCTTTCTAACCAACCTATTTTGTTTTACACTCTCTTTTCTCAACCACGATGTCCTGCACTCATGCCAGCTTGACAGCGGGCCCTCCTCCCCTCGTAGAGGGATGTGAGATGGCCATTCATGTTCTGAAAGACTGGTTGGGAGGAGAGAATACTGTCCAGGGAAGCCAGGAGACCCGAGCAGTGGGATACCTGGAAGGTACGTGGCAGCACCAATTCTCTGCAGCATAGAAAACTGATGACATGGCCATCATCCCCCAGCATGCACTATCCATACCTCCCTTCCCCTGCCCAACACTGTCACACTGGACATGCCTGAACACTGCCATGCCCCACTGCAACACTGCACGCTGATCTGCAGTGCCACCACACCATGCTATAGCGAGTCCCAGTGGCAATGCTCATTGCTATGACCAGCCCTCCTGTAGCATGTTACCACTGTGCCACACTATCTCCATGGTTGGCTGGCTAGGCACCCCAGGATGAGCATGCCCATGGAGCGCTGCTAGGTGCTGGGCCCCTGCTCCTGGCTGCATCATCCAATGAGCATGCACCCAACACACAACACCCCTGGTCTCCCCCGATGCTGGCATGTTGGCATCCCCAAGCCCAGCCTGCTCTGTCACTTCCCCGCTGTCTCCTGGTCAATCAGCCCATCGCCTCATACACCGCTTGCTCCTGCGCCCGCAGCTACCTGCAATAGCAGGGATGCGAGGGAGCAGGAGCTAGTGCCTGACTAGGGCGAGGAGGACAGAGAATGGCAGCAGGCACTTGTAGAGCAAAAGCATTCTCCAGTGCGCCATCCATATGTGGACAGGACAAGGAGGACAGAGAATAGATACAGCAAGGGAGGCTGGGCAATGAGAGAGGGAGGCTGCAGGAGAGGATGTTGAAGGAGGCCCCAGTGCAAGTGGTATAGACTACAGACTGCTGTCCCACACTGTGTATAGATAGACACATACAGTACATACACTATATATTCAATGATGATGGTCACATCCCACCTCTTCGAACAGTCTTGGGCATGTCTCTTGAGGTGCTCCTCATAGATGTGTGCAAAGACAACTTCTGGGGCATGCAGGAGAAGCATCCGTACCACATTTCATTATGGTCTCCTGAAGTTCCTACACGCAACAGACATTTGGAATGTCCGAAAGAGGACCCGTCATATTTGATGCTGTTACCACAGATTTGATGCCATGTTGGCTATGTTTTGCCTGTGTTTGTTTTTCTTTCTTTTAATTTTCCATGCATTGTATGTTTTTCCGTCCAATGAGGGACCCAAAGCAATGTTAGTTACAACTTTTTACATAATTATCTGCTATGGTTTACGATAGATAACTCCTCCTGCATCGTAAAAGAAACGAATCTTATGTAAACTCCAGACTCGTAAAGCCAGCATCTGTGTGAGAAGTAAAGCTGCGACCTCGAAACTGAACGATCCAACTGCAGCTGTCACATCAGGTCATGGCCTGCTGCCCTGCACTGTCTGTGCCCAACAAGCGTCAGCAGAGCCACCTGCTTTCGGCAACCCAGTTCTCCCATGTGTGGCTCCGATCGAATCTGCGACCGCCACTGCCACGCAAAAGCAGCTCATCGCCGTCGCCCATGAAACAACCAGCGCACGTAATGGCAGGACGACACGGCAGTTCAAAAGAGAGGGAAAGGTAAGCAACAAGGGGCACGTACTGGTGGTGGGTCACCATGTTCTGCTGGTAGGCAGGCGGCATGGATGGCTGATGGTTTGGCCTTTTTTTTTTTTTTTGTGAATGTGTGATGGGGGTGGGTGGGGTGAGGACAAGCTCGAGCGAAGATGGGGAACTCGTCAAGGTACATATACACACTCACTGCCCATGCCTCTTACACATTACCTGAGACTGATCAAGAAGGTTCGGCTTTCCAGAGACATCTTTTCAGCTGGAGCTATCCTGCGGGTTCCCTCGATCTTTCGCTTCCCTTGTCAAGCTCTTTCCTCTCAGCACGGCCTCATACTCGGCTCCTCTGGACTGTCTGTGGGAACTGTGGACTGTCAATTTCCCCCCAAGAAGGTGTTTCGTTCCTCTCGCAATCCTCGTCTCTCTCCTGCCATGCTCTACTCGCAACCACGGTGGGCACAAATTTGTAAGTGTTTTCCCATGCGTCCTCTCGCACTTGCATTGATACATATCAGTTCCCAGTCCAGTCTTCCTTCGCCCCTCACGACACTCTCATTGATGCTCATTGTTCAACAATGAGCGCCATCGAAGTCTCTGACTTCCTCTTTGCATCGACCGACCAGACCATCGAGGGTCTGGGAACTCTCCTCAAGGAAATCAAGCATGGTGGAAAGGTCCTGCATCAATGTTGCCGTCCACTGCTGGTGCGGTCATGGTGTGGTTGTTCTGTCATCTGAGGGCTGGTGCTGCGCTATGTCTCAGTTTTGTGCGCGATCAGTGTGCGACCTTGGTCCTAGTGCACCAGGCTGCACCTGTGGTAAAACTCGAGCCAGTACCAGTGCCATCCTCAGCCCCAGAGTCATGTCATGGCACACCAGCATGCAGAGAATGCAAACGTTTTGGTATGCTCTGTGTTTATGACCAATAGATGGTAGACTCATATTATCCTCTGGCAGTGAGCGTGAAGCCTTCACCAAGGACGTGGCACTGTCGAGCATAGACACCACACCTCCACATCTATCCTCACGTGAACCCCACTGGCTATTAGCATGGCCAAGGAAGAGACGGTCAAACAACATGTTGCGGAAACCAACGACTTGGAAAGGGAGGTGGCTCGAGCCTACCGGCAGGCCATTCTTTCGCAACCGATCAAACTGACAAGTTCTGATATTACAAAGTCGGTACAAGTGTTTTGCATCAGTAATATTGATGTTACTGATATCATATGGCAGGAAACGACCTCAAATCATAGAGTTCTTGTACGATCAGTTGTCTGCTCAAGGTAGACAGTGCGGCATTCGCTTCGCTGACACAATCATCAGCAAAAAGAGCATGGAAAACCACCTAGACATGCATTTTAGACAGAATTGTAAGGCTGATCAGAATGTTCTCGGATGGGGTCATGGTCGCAGCTGATTCGCTGGTGTTGAGGTGCGTCAGCTGGCATGGTTCTCATTTAATATGTTCTTATACATTCCTTTTGAGCAGGTTTGGATACATGATATATTGATGGATGCTAAGGGAAGAGGGCCTGCAGATAGTTCTCGGCATCTCAATCCGAAGGTGGCAGCTGCTGAGGAAGTTGCTAAGCGCGATGCGGAGCTACGTGCCCTCTTTGTTGTTCTACCAGGTGATGAGGTGAAGACAATATTATGTCCGATATGTAAGGAAACTCTTAAGTCAGAATTCCTCGAGGATGGTGAGGACTGGGTGTGGAAGAATGTTATCATGAAGTAAAGATGAGTGGGTAAGCACTACAGTGATCTCGTTTTTGTCTCGAACCCATATCTTATCTATGTTTTATCTAGTTCTACCAATCAGCATGCCGTGCAGAGGCAGTTGCACCTGACTCTGCCGATAAACTTATAGCTTATGTGGACAGTGCTGAAGGACAAGGTTCTTGTACATTACTTAATCTGTTGTATGTTGCCTTGCAAGGATCCAGCCCACTCCTGCATGTGGTGGGTGCATCAGTGGCTTTAGCTCATGTTCTTGCCGCTGGTCGCTGCATCCTGCATATTCTTTGAGCTCCGGCGGCGCCTGCCTGGTCGCCTTCGAGATTCTCATCTTGGCTGCTTAAGTTGGGTCTTGGGTCTTCTTTGGATAGCCAGCAGCCTGTTTCTAGGATTGCGAGCTTATGCCTGGATAGCACTCTTGGGCGAGGTTCAAGTGCTCTCCAATGCTACTCTGCATTTCTTTAATATAAAGCATGCTCTTCCGTGGCAGATGCATTGTCGTCATGCTTTCAAATTGTCTGGGTAACTCAGACCACCCCTAATTCAACTCCTCTCCTTCAACCACGATGGGAATCAAAGGACTATGGCCTGTGGGTATTTCACTGCGCTCTCTAGTGCTGCAACTTACCATGCAAGCAGTTACTTGCTCCTGTAGCTCATACTACGACACTGCATGATCTCGCAGTCAACGATGGCTTTGTTCAAAACATTGGAGGTGTCAGAGGATTACGAGTTGGCATTGATGCAAGGTATGTGAACTCCAGCCCGCTTTCATCTTTGTGCACTGAATGCCACCAGCGCATGGATTTTCAGGGCTTGTGCTCGCCATGGACATACTAAGAACCCCGAGCTCGCTGCAATCTTTGCTCACTGCAGCCATTTGCTCCATATTCCTGTGCTTCCCTTTTTTGTTTTCGATGGGCCTGGGCGACCAAAGGCTAAGCGTGGAAAGGATGTAAATGGGAATGAACACTGGATTTCACGAGATATGAAGGAGCTTCTCAATGCCTTGGGCTTCCCGTGGGTCGACGTTCATCTTTCTATACTTATGTTTGATGCTGTCCAGACTTACAACAAGTGCAAAGGCTCCTGGCGAAGCTGAAGCAGAGCTGGCATGGTTCTCAAAGGCAAAGCTTATTGATGCTGTAATGAGTGAAGATTCTGATGCTGTTCTATTTGGAGCAGAGACCGTTCTTTGCCTGTGAGTGTCACTTACACATTATAGAGCAATATAGATATACTGAAGCACCTCGTTTTCTGCAGCGTAACAGAGAATAATGGAAAGGAAGCAGTCCTGATGTATCGAAGTTCAGAAATTGCTTTCCATCCTGCACTCCGGCTTCAGCGAGCTGACCTACTCCTGGTTGCACTGCTAGCTGGTGGTGATTACTCTGTACATTTATAGTATATTTGTTCGAAATGGCCTGTTCTTAATTTTTGCATTTGCAGATCGGATTACGTGGCTGCGGTATGAACACGGCACTCGCATTGGCCCATGCAGGGCTGGGAAATGCGCTCATCCAGGGAATGCTAGCATTGGGCAATGATGACCCTCTGGACTTTCTTGCTGAATGGCGAGCTCTCTTAATTCGTGAGCTTCAAGAAAATTCCAGTGGCTTCCTTTCTCGCTGCCTTCCAGCACTTGCCAGTGCTGTGCCTCCCAACTTTCCTGATGCCACTATCATCGCTCTCTACCTTTTCTCCACCACCTCAGAGCATGACTATTTCCCTGATGGACATGTTGCGCTAAACCCTAACCAGAACCTTGACCTTTGCCGTCTGGCCCAATTTGCTGAGGATCACTTTGTCTGGGGCGACTTGATGGGGATTTATCACCATTTTGCAACTGCTATCTTTCCTGGTCTCGCGATGAGCCAGTTAATGTGCAGTGCATTTTCAACAGACCTTGGTTTTCCACCAAGACCTTGCCCACTTATAGGAAAATTCATCTCTGCGAGGCAGCCATCTCAATCAGCTGGTGATTGCTCACATGAAGTTCGTGTAGGCCTCATGCTTGATAGTCAGATTATCGGCTTTGTTCGTGCTGGAACTCAGGGTCGGCTAAGCAAAACATCTACTGATGGTGAGGTTGCGCAGTGGATTGAGAAAACTGTTCCACGCATTCGTGCATGGCTGCCTGCAGCTGTCATCAAGCATATTCTTCCAGACCTCCTGCCAGGTGGTCAGGTTCCAGGTAAGCTCGCTGCTCACTGCTCACTCCATTTTTGAAACATTGCCTGATATTTAGCAGATGTCCGTGATGCACGTTCAGAGTCGACTCCGCCTTTGCCATCAGGTACCTGCATGCACCCAGACATTATTGATCTCACACAGGATGAGATGCCGCAGTAAATGAGCAAAGCCTCGCTCTCACCGGAGGGCACCTGTGTTGAGTCTGAGGTCATTGACCTTGCACGGGATGAGATGCCAGAGTTGAAAGGTACCCCTTTTTGTACTTACCATCATTCGGCTTTTCCTCATCTTGTTTTCAGAGATGGCATGTGATGGTCATTATCGCATTGTGATCACTGCATGCCCGCGACATGGACATGAAACCTTGGAGTTCTTTTCTGATTCTGAACAGGAGGCAAGCTCAGGCAGTGCAAGCGAGGAAGAGGGGTTTGGTGGCATGGACTAAGACCCTGGTGCTCTGTAGATATATAAGTATAGGCTTGTTCTCTCCTTTCAATAAATACTCTTATCCCATCTATATGACTGCCCTGGAGCATGCTACACTTGGACTTGAGGGCTTGAGCCTTGCATTCTGCCCAGCAAATGAGTGGGAGCAGCCCGGAATTGATGAGATAGCAGATGACCTCGATGGAGAGCAGGAGGCTTTTCTATCTGATGAGCCGTCAGCCACCACCAAGTCTTATGTCCAGCTCTCTGCCCTCAAAGACACCATTGCAAGTGCATCCAAGGGGGTTACAGATAAGACGGACAGAGAATACCGAGGGTATCAGTTTGCACCATTGATTTGATTTTCTGCATGAAAGACTTACAAGCCTTTTGAGTATAGACAAATGCAAAGATGTATTGACTTTCTTGTATCTCAATATCTTATTGAAAAGGACGATGCATTTTTTTGTGGTGCATCCAGCGAGAAAACCCCATCTCTAATTGTTGCATGGATTATGCACAGGTGCGCCCTCATAAGTGTGTCCTTGTCAGATGCGTACATGTGTAACCCTCTTTTCAATAGCTGTGATGAAATCAATCTCGACAGCACCAAGAAGCCACCTAGTGAGATCCGTGGCACATACACTCATGCCCAAAAAATGCGAGCATCAATGACCTATGCATTTGGTAGACTTCACGGGCTCGGATCACTCCCTTGGCACAAGAGTGAGATGACTGGAAAGATGTTGGGCAATCCTTCAGTATCTCAGGCTGTTTCCAGCTACATGGTGAGCTTGAGGCACCGGAAAGTTCATGCAGGTGAGGCCTAGACTAGTGCGTGTGCAATCACCTCTGTAAGCTCCATTTTGTTTTGCGTCACCTGTGAAGAACTTATCAACGGAGCTGCAATTCAGGAAATTCTGCATGAACTGTATCACTACAACCACCGCCCAGAGAACAACACGATCAAGGACTATGCACCGGGCTCACGCAACAAAGCATTGCATAACTGGGGGGGTGCGAGAACTCGGCGATTGCTTGGAGCTGCTTATACTCTGGCATTCTTGTGCCTGCTGCGATTTGACGAGGTCCTCAAAATTCAGGTCCACCACATTGAGAGGATCTCCGACACCGAGATCAAGCTTACTCTGCCATTCCGGAAGACCCATCAGCATGGTGGTGAGTTGTGCAGTAAGGTGGTGAGAACTTGTGGTGCTCATAGCAGTTGTAATATATTCAGATATCAAACCTTTCCATTTGCATTTGCTGGATGAGAGCAAGGCCCATTTGTGCCCAGTCCAAGCCTTGGCAGAGTGGATGGGAACATCAAAGATCACAAAAGGTTATATCTTCCGGCATATTGCTTCAGGAGACCGAGTCACAGAGAAGGATGCACCAATGGTAGCAGCATCTGTCTCTTTTTTTCAAGATGGGATAATTGATATGAATTTACCGTAGACATCAGAACAGTTCCTCGAACTATTTCGCAACAATTTGCTTGACATTGGAATTGACCACTATCCCTATGGAACACACTCTTTCCGCCGTGGAGGCTGCCAGTACTTGGCATCTCATCGTTGCTGGTCTCTCTGCATCATCTGTGAATGGGGCGGATGGAGCACCAAGTTCATGCACTTGACCATCGTCAAGTACCTGATCTCATGGAATGATGAGCCAACCCTCCTTAGACAGGACTTCTTCAATCCTAACCGCGCACCTGTGGCAAGGTGTTTCTCTTGTGGTAGAACATGTCATTGTGCGTAGATATAGAATTAATGGTGCAGGCAAGTAATACTATATGTAGAAGTGACAAGTACTTGATGAGTTCACTGTGCAATGCTATGGAGTTTGCAGTATCTACAGGCGATCTTCGTGGGATTCTGCATTACACTGTAAGACGAACCTTTTCGATATTGAAAGGCAGTGTCAAAGGAATCCCCATACTCTAGCCTTGCACGCTTCATGATCTCCTTGTCTTCCGTAGCATGATCAGCAGCCAATCGCTTGATGATTGCCACCCAGAAGAGGTACTTTCCCTCTACTGAGAACTCGGCCCAGAATTCCTCAGGAGTGCCTTCACGCCAGCGCTCAACCACGGCCTAAAGGCAAAAGGAAAGATGTGAGCATAAGGATGCAGTGAGAAAACTACCTGCTCACTTTCCATTCTCCCCATTTTGTTTTCGTCCCCTTCCATTGGCCGGATTTCCCATATTTGTAAACCTCAGGCCAGAGGCAGATGGGAACAGGATGGCCTTGGATCTTGAGATATGACTTGTTTGCCCAGGCAAAGCTTGAGTCATCCCACATCCTGTTGAGCTCTGGGATGTTTGCCGTGAAGGAGACGGCCGGAGGATCGGGAATCTCGCCTTGCATGAAGTGCAGCTCATGTCCATTTCTGAGCCTCAGTGTCCGAATACGATCGTCACTGGTGGCTGTTTGGGTTGGAATGGTGGGCACAGGGAGGGCCATGAGTGTGAGCGAGGGAGACGGAGCAAGCGAAGACAGAGCAAAAGCCGGCATTGATGGTAACGTGGTTCTGGAAGCAGCGAATGCCGTGGTCAGTTGCGCTCCTGCAGTCAGTTGCGCACCGGTGAACAGGGCACTGGAAGGTGAAGGAGTGAAGGTGGCTAATGCCACACTGGGTGTTTCGGTCGGCGACGCTTTCGTGATGGAGGACAGCAACTGCGTGAGTTGCGAGATGTTCATGTTGAGTTCTGTCAGATTCTGTCGAGCCGAGGCATTTTAGATTAATGAAAGAGAGGGGTGACGAGCATACCAAGAGCTTACCCTTTCATACTCAGCAGGAAGCGATGTCGTGCTGGCTGGTGCAGGCACTTGAGCAGGGGCCATGACAACGACGGGAGAGTCGGGAGGGCGGTATGGGCACCGCTCCATGATTCGCTCGGCCTGGGATAAAAGAGGTCAGACAGAACAGGATATGGGCAGTCATGATGCTCACCCAGGGTATCATCTCCTTGTCCTCCTTCTTGAGTAGCAGGTGGTGGTTGGCGGAAGCCTTCGTCGGGGGTTGTGCCGTGGAGCCTGTCGCATCTGCTGAGAAGAGGTCATCACGGCGCTTGGCAGATTTCTTCGGCGCCACCTTTTTTGGGCCCTCTCGAGGTCCTCGGTGGTGATGATGAGCCCCTGTGGCAAAGCTGGTTATAGATAGAGAGGAGGAAGTCAGCATTGTCCTGAGTGCATACTGTGTAGAGCGCAGTGAGCCTCACTGCTGGTCCCATTCCTGCTTCCCCGAAGCACTGAACTCCACCAGGCGAGTCTTGAGAGCAGCGATGGTGCCGCTGTAAGGGAGCTTGTAGGTCTTGCACCATTCAGAGAGCTGCGCTCTGGACAGGTGAGTGCTGCGATCTGTGTGCAATACATCAGGAGCCAGGCTTTGAGGAGAACGGCAGATGGGGCTTACAGAGAGAGGCAGCCATCAGGGAACGGCAGCACATCGCCGTCACCGGGGCCATTGTTGACATCATCAATCGGCAGTGGAATATCGCCAGCGGCATTCTGTGCAGCCATGGCTTCCTGATCAGCAGAGAGCAAGGTCGAGAGGTGAACGAGCTGAGCGAGGATGGCGAAGCAGGCGAGCACGAGCACGGTGAGTGCAACCGTCTCGCTGGCAAGATCGATTGAGCCTGCCCATGTCTTGAATGAGCGAGCAGTGGCAACAGCAAACTCGATCACTGATATAGCGACGGGCCTAAAAAAAGAAAACCGAGATGCACGTGAGCTTGAGGGGGGGATGCGCAGCAAAGGGGAGAGCGGGGAGGAGAGGGAGACTCCACATGGCGGATATGGGGCCCAGGCACCACTTCAGGGCTGGGCCAGAAAGCTGAGCCGAAGTGAGGGAACAGTCCGGGAAGCGAGCCCAACGGTCCCTGACAATCGGCGGCCATTGCCGTGTGATGGGACCGTGGTTTCTCATCGTAAAAGCGGGTTCCAAGGGTAAGGAGCCTTTTTTGTAGGCCTCTGCATCCACTCAAGACTTTCCTCGCATGGCACTGCCAGCCCCTTCTGGATGCCGTCTTTGGCTCGGTGCTACATTTGTAGCAGAGGCTGAGCCGAGGAATGACCGGTATCTGGACTTTTCCACCTTGTGCTGCTTCCTTCATGCAACATCGTTTCCTGCAGCACAGGTGAGCGCTTCGCGTGTTGTCTTCTTTCTTATTCTCACAACTCTTCAGTTGTGTCTGTTCGGCTCTGCCATTGCATATCCTACCTCCCATTAATTTGTATTCTACACAACTGATTCAACACATACTCACGGCACCACCGACTTCATTTGTTGAATCCTACTACAGTCTCATCCTTATCTTTCACGGATTACTTGCTTCGCCATCTTTCATCTCATTCCAATGTCCAATGCCACTGGTGATGCCGAAAACATTCGCGCCCGTGTCGCCGAGTGTGAGAAACTTGTCGAGGATGCGGTTATGGGGTCATTATCTCGGGACACATTTTTTGAGAGGTTACAAGCCACAGGTATCACACCCGCTGCAGCCAAAGACTACGTTGACCAGCTCACACAGCGCCTCGAACAAACTCAGGGGTCTCAGACTCAAGGGTCTAGCAGCACTCTTCCGACGGGACCAGGAGCGGTTCAGGATGGTGAACCCCCTGTACAAGAGGCTACCTCTGAAGGCCTTGGAGACGAGGAGCGCTCTGAGTTTCGTCGAAACTGTGATGGCTCTTGGACGAAATTAGGAGGAAGGATGAGCAAAGGCGTTATGAGGCCTCCCTATCTCTCGCTTGGGCTTTGCTTCGCAGTCGGCTTGACCACGCTCAAGGTTTTGGAGGAGGTCGGTCAAATAACGAGAACACATCTCTTGACCTCCTTGACCTTTTTGGGAGATCATTGTCCTCTTCATCCTCGATTCCTGCTTCTGTCCTTGCTGCTACATCTCACCTTGGGCAGCTTTCGGCAGGTGCCATCTCTGATCTGCACCTCGATGCCACAAGGAAACTACGTGAAGCCTATTGTTCAGATAGCAAGGCAATGGATCCCATCATCAATTGCATGCAGCTCCAGGTCATTGCCACCCCACTACCGTGTTCTCTCTGGCGCAAAGTCGTCGCCGACCATTTTGTCGACTTCGATAAGCTTTTTGCTTCGATGGAACAGGGTTACGACCATCATGATGATCCAAAGGACTTTACTGATGAGTTCTCATTGGTCAAGAAGGACCAAGCCTTTGCGAAACGTCCTGTCAAGAATGAGGCAGACTGGATTTGTGTCTTCGCTGCCTGGGAACAGGCAGTCAAGCTTCTATACCCCCACAGAGGACAAGAACTCCAAACCTACCAAGAGCTCGTCATGGATCTTTTCCGTGCTGCGTCCGATCCACTCATTGCCATTGATTTTGATGTCCGAGTTCGTGATCGCTATGCAAAGTCACCATTCCACATGGATGATTGTGCACAGCACCACCTCCCTCTTCTTGCACAGATGTTTCGTGTCGCTCCATCAGCTGGGCTCTCTTCTTCTTCGTCACGCCCTCAGAAACGTCCAGCACTGTCTTCACCAAATCGTCCGCTGCCCAAGCGTTCGAACACTATCTGTCGAAATTGGAACTTCAACACCTGTTCGGAAGATCCTTGCCCACATTGGTGCAAGCATGGCATCTGTATTATCTGCAACGCTAACCA
The DNA here is from genome assembly GCA_018851835.1 of Hypsizygus ulmarius. Lineage (NCBI taxonomy): Eukaryota > Fungi > Basidiomycota > Agaricomycetes > Agaricales > Lyophyllaceae > Hypsizygus > Hypsizygus ulmarius. The sequence goes on along the minus strand of JABCKG010007703.1, from coordinate 4,238 downwards.
CCGTGCCCGAGATACCGAGCCCTATTGGGATGCACTCCGAAAACAACATTTCTGAGATGGAGGAGTCATGTAGGAAGGTCTCAAAGTTGGTTGATGAGGGTCCACGTTCAATTCACGAGATGTCTAACAAGAGAAAGCCAGTGGATTTGCTTGAGAGTCCCCGCTTTTGTCGTGGCTTTGTGTGGTCAAATGTACCATCTGATAATACTATTTCTCCTGCTGCCCTGTATACCGAAACAGCTCCACCAATACCTTCACCTCCTCCACACCTCCTTCATGATTCTATTCTGCAGTCATCTTTACATTCCCTCGGAGATGCTATCAAGGTTGAGACACCTTTCAACATTGACAAACTGGAGTCCATGCTTCAGGATCATCCAAATCAGCCTTTCGTTGAATCCGTTATGCGGGGTCTTCGAGATGAGTTCTGGCCATTTGATGATGGTGAATGGAAGGTTGAGTTAGAGGAGTTTGTTGGGAACTACTCTACAGAAGAACCAGATCTTGATGCTATCCATGCCTTTCAGGATAAAGAAGAGGCTGCTGGGAGGTGGTCAGGTCCTCTAGCCAACAGCGAGCTCCTTCCGGGTATGAAGATTTCCCCCATGTTCATTGTTTGGCAAAATAACAAAGCTCGCATCATCACCGACCATTCTGGTTCTGGCATTAACGACGGAATCCTGAAGGCAGATGCTCATGTCAAGTACGACGATATGCATCCATTCGGTCAAACCCTTCATGATGCACGGGCTGCTAATCCAGGACGTTGTATCATTATCTACAAGTCCGATGTAGCATCCACCTTTCTCAATCTTCCTGCACATCCTCTGTGGCAACTTCATCAAGTTGTAAGTGTTGAAGGTCGGCTATACATTGTTCGCCGATTGGTGTTTGGCAACCGTGCTTCACTGTGCTGCTGGTGTTCATTGTCCGGCCTCTTATGCTGGCTTGCTGTACAAAAGCTGAACATCGTCGGCCTACATGTTTATATGGACGATTTCTTTGTATGGGATTTTGAAGATAATCTCATCGTCTTTCGGAGAATGCTACGTCCTCGACGGCAAGTCCAGTTACTTATCTTCTGGGAAGCGATCTCTTGTCTGTTTGATGACAAAAAGCAGGAACATGGTGCCTGCTTGAAGATCATTGGCTTCTGGGTTGATGCTAATGCTGGCAGCATTTCCCTCACTCCACAGTCCATTACTGATATTATCGACAAAATTCATTCATTCCTCTCAACTCTGGGTCGTAATCCTGCTCTTCGTGATTGGCAGCGTCTTGCTGGTCATCTCAATTGGGTGCTCAATGTTCTGCCATGGGGAAGGCCAGCTTTGACAGAGCTGTACCGTAAGATGAGCGGAAAGACTCACAGCTACCGGAGGATACCTATCAATGCTGCTGTTGTAGCTGATCTCTCCTGGCTCACTGATGTTATTCCTACCTCAATAGGGGTACGCTTTGTCGATGCCGGGTATTGGGCAGATTCTGAGGCAGATATGCTTATCTGGACAGATGCCAGTCTTCGCCTCGGAATGTCATTTGTTTATGCAGGAAACAGTTTCTTTTATCAGCTGCGCCCTGACCCCAATGCTCCCACCATTGACATCTTTTTCCTCGAGCTCATTGCAATCTTCTCCGCCATTCATCACGTTGCTTCTCTACTCCATCCACCACGCCATCTTCTTTTATTCACAGACAGCCTTGATTCTGTTGGAGTTTTCAACTCCCTTGGTGCTTCCCAATCATTCCACAATGCGCCTCTACTTGCCACTGCTAGTATCATTCTGAAATCTGGGATTGACCTTCGAGTACGCCATATCGAAGGAAAACAGAACATTCGTGCAGATTTGCTGTCACGACTGCTCTTTAATGAGTACAGGCTCAAATTTCCTGCTGACCGCGTCCGCCTCTTTATCCCTCCAAGGGACCTCTTGCCGGCGCGATGGAGGCTGTGCTTTTGAGCACCTTGGGTGGGCCAAGTCACTTTAGCCACTCTGCTCACCCTCCTATGCCACTTGCAGATCTTGATCAATCTACTCTCTTCCTCCAGGTCAGTGCGATTGAGAAGTCAACTGCTCGTGGTTATGCAACAGGTGCTTGTGACTATGTAACCTTTTGCATTACACATTCACTCCCTCTTGATCCCACTCCTCAGACCCTTTCCCGTTATATTGCATACACCTCACAATTCATTGCCTCTGGTCCCAAGTATCTATCAGGTGTTCGTCACTTTCTTCGTGACATCTATCCAGATTTTGATGACAATCGCTCCCATCCTCTTGTCCAAAGCACAATCCGTGGCTCGAAGAAAGTTCGAGCAGATCCTGTCACTCGCAAGCTTCCTCTTCGCCCTGCTCATCTTTCAGCATTTCTTCAGGTTGCACGATCAACGTCTTCCTATGATGACCTCCTCTTTGCTGTCATCTTATCATGTTGTTTCTATGCTTGTCATTGTTCTGGAGAGCTTGTGCAGAAGAACAACAAATCTTTATTTGATTGGCGAAAAGTCATCCGCTGTTCATCCTTGGTTTTTGATGGTGATTGTGCCCAGTATCACCTGCCTTATCACAAGGCCGATCCCTTCTACCGAGGAACAGCAGTCATGTTTCTTGAGCAAGACATCGCAGACCCCGTATCCTTGCTTCGAGAGTACTGCACATCGCGAGATGCACAACATGGTGCCACTTCCGCATTGTTCATACATCAGAATAGCTCTCACTCAACTCGCTCTTGGTTTGATTCAAAATTCTTTGCCTTACTGGATCGTCAATTTGGTGGTCATTCAGCTCATGCTGGAGGCGCTACCTTTTATGCAGGTCTTGGTTTATCTGAGGATATCATTCAAGCTCTGGGTCACTGGTCATCAGCAGCTTGGAAAATCTATATCCGTGATAACCCTGCAGTTCGAGCAGCTCTCCAGCTTGCTGCCTTGTACTTGCATCTCCATCATTCATGATTCACCTCCTTCTCGTCGCCGACATTCTTTCACACCACCTCCATCCCCCACACACACCATCTTCACCATTTTATAGCCATCGTCTCCTCACATGCAATCATTTTGGGATCTGCCTCGGCAGACCCCATAGGTGCTACCTCTGACACATCCTTGAGCATTGCAGCAGAGGTCATCGTAAAAGCGGGTTCCAAGGGTAAGGAGCCTTTTTTGTAGGCCTCTGCATCCGCTCAAGACTTTCCTCGCATGGCACCGCCAGCCCCTTCTGGATGCTGTCTTCGGCTCAGTGCTACATTTGTAGCAGAGGCCGAGCTGAGGAATGACCGGTATCTGGACTTTTCCACCTTGTGCTGCTTCCTTCACGCAACATTGTTCCCTGCAGCACAGGTGAGCGCTTCGCGCGTTGTCTTCTTTTTTATTCTCACAACTCTTCAGTTGTGTCTGTTTGGCTCCGCCGTTGCATATCCTACCTCCCATTAATTTGTATTCTACACAACTGATTCAACACATTCTCGCGGCACCGCCGACTTCATTTGTTGAATCCTACTACAGTCTCATCCTTATCTTTCACGGCCCACCCACCTCAATCCCTTATTTACTTTTCTTTCCAACTCGTATCATTTTCTGTTTTTATTTTCTTTACCTTGTCCATGTACACTGTATTTGTAATGTGTAGCCATCGTCTCCTCACATGCAATCATTTTGGGATCTGCCTTGGCAGACCCCGTAGGCGCTACCTCTGACACATCCTTGAGCATTGCAGCAGAGGCTGGAGAGAAGCTTGAATGGCTTGTAAAGAACGGACTGAAATGTGCCGGTTATATACCAGTGGTTTCTTTTTGTCTCTATTGTTTGTTAGTGAAACTGAAGAACATTTATTGTCCAGTTTGACCCATTGTCAGGCAATGTTACGACTTGGACTCAATCCCGGCTTCTACGTCCTGAGAGCAACCTGACAGAGGCAACAATAGAAAGTGTCCAAGACTGTCCAAGACAAAGAATTGAATTCTCAGTGAAGCATCCAGCTGCTACTCACAGGAAATTGACCGGGGCCACGTCCAGATCGAATCATGTTACTTGGAGGACTCCTGGTCTCCAAAAGAAAGTTGCAGATACTGGGTACAGGCAACGCTAGCCAAATATTTGTACCGAGAAAAGTGGTACTTGCCGTTTTGGGACATGACGCATACGCGAGGCATTCGCACTCGGTGAAAGATGACGAGAGTTCACCACATGAAGCCAGTCAAATGAAGTGAGTATTTACAGTGCAAGTATGGAGAAGCTA
>JABCKG010007702.1:0-25890 GCA_018851835.1 Hypsizygus ulmarius | reverse complement strand
TGATCACGATTCATGACTTTCATGACTCGAGGGTTTGCTCACAAACCTCAGCATTTTCTCTTGCCCTACTATCACCCTGGGAAATACAAGTTTTAAGGTGGACTGAAATTGTTATCTAAAACATAAAACTTTTGTACACATTTCAGATGAGCCAAAAACTACACCATTACTTTGAAATTCAGGAAATCCTGAAATTGGCAATGAAACCTTGCCCAAATCAAGTAGATTTAGCAGTAAATTCAATAATAAAATACTTGGGTAAGGCCAGTGCTTCGCATGGCAATTAACAAGTCCTATTTTTTTTTTGGGAGAATCATTCAATAATTAGGGAAATACAGAATGGTCAAGCCACAATATAAGGTATGTTAACAGAAAAAATGACACAAGATATAAGTATTTGAGCTCGCCATATAAGATATGGTTGTGGGACCTATCAGACTCCAAACCAGTCATGGAGGGCAGTTCATTCTATCTACCGAAATCAGAAATATATTTCCACTTTGTGATTGATCTGATCTTTTTCTGAAACTTGCAACTTGAACTGCCCTCCAGCGACTGGCAAAACTTGTAAATTTGGTCTTATTTGCATCAAAAGATTACAGCTGTTTGCAGTACCGAAGGCACAGATCAGATTTTTTCAATTTCCGCCACTTTTAGATGATTTTTCTTTGAACTATCATAGCTTGCTCGATTCTTCATTGATTGCTTTGATTTCTAGTGCTTTGGAAAGAGCTGAAAAATCTGCAGATGCTCATAGTTTTAAAATTTCCAAAAATATGGTTATTATGTTTTCCAGGAATGAGAACCTTCTGGATTGTATGGCTTCTACAGCTCCTTCAAAACATAAGGAATACTTTTGAGGATGTTAGAAAGACACAATATTATGCATCCATAGATGCTGTGCATGTTGAAGTCTTCAGCCATACCCTTGCTAGCCTTGTAAAAGCCAACAAGTCAAGAGCATTGTAAATACAGGGTCCTCAACAGGAAGAAATGCATAGAACATGCTGAGAGTTGGTAGGCATCTATGGGTCATCTATATAATGCTTTCCACCAAGTCTGACTGGAATTTGATCTGTTTTGTACAAGCTGATAAGGGGAGATACAAGCAGAGAGGGTCTCATTCTTGGAGAGCATAACAGCTATACATTTCAGTATTTTGAGACTATGAGCATCTGTGGATTGAGCACCTTCTAATATGCTAGGAATCAAAGCAATCAGTGAAGAATCGAGCGAGCTATGATGGTTCAAAAAAAAATCATCCAAAAGTGGCAGAAATCAAAAAAATCTGATCCGTGCCTTCAGTACTGCAAACAGCTGTAACATATTGACCTCGCACATTATGTACATATATACTGACTTCAGTCGATTGGCTGGCAAGAAACTGCCAGGAGGTCCACTAAAGGTATATGATATGACTTGAAGCACTTTCATGTCCTCTCCTACTCCGATAACAATATATCTGGAAGAACTTCGACCATGCTTAGAATTAGAAATGCTATATGTGGCCAAGGAGCTTGAGAGTGGTGAGTTATCTATAGCACTTGTATCTATTACTGTAACTGACATGCTCATGGTTCTCTTCCATGAGCTTTTCCTCCAAGCAGGTGACAGCATAATAATAGAACATATCTCTAGTAGTGGTCACTCTCAACCTCACTCATGGAAGATTCTCACTCATCATGCACATCATCTGCATCATTATTAGCATGTTTTTCATGCTTGGCAGTACTACTGGTCTGCTTACACAGCCACCTTACAACCACTACAATGCACATCATGATGCCATCACATTTCCATTCATAATATCTTTGCCTACTCATGCTCCACATGATCCAAGCCATGGTTATGAATGTGGCTTATCAAATGAAGTTCTGTGGTGGAAAGTTGTTTGTCTGTATTATTATAGGCTGGGCATATATGCTGCTTTTGGGAGTTCATTGGTGTTGTTTTGAAGAGGATGCCTTATTATCTACTCATTTTGGAGCATTACTAACTGCTTTAATACACTCCATTCTGCTTCTAGACATGTTAAAAGAACCTGTTACTCTAAGCAACATTGGATGACCATTGAATGATGCGAGGTTGAAGCTTGTCGAAGCATTGATCTTTTGATGTAAATAAGACCAAATTTACAAGTTTTGCCAGTCGCTGGAGGGCAGTTCAAGTTGCAAGTTTCAGAAAAAGATCAGATCAATTACAAGGTGGAAATATATTTCTGATTTTGGTGGACAGAATGAACTGCCCTCCATGTCTGGTTTGGAGTCTGGAGACCTGTAAGCACTCGTAAGCAACTAACTCAACTTAAGAAATGAAGAATTAATAACCATCATGCCAAGAAACAACTGGGAATGATCCAATGGATTAGATGGCACCAGAATTTGAATTTTTTTTTCAGAGGGAACATAATGTATTGAAACAGGAGAGTATAAATTTGTTAGTCCAAGATATAAGATATAAATAAGAATGGATAAGATATAAAGATATAAGAAGAGAAAAGACATAAGATAAATAGGTCCATTGATGTTGACAATCTCAAGAGATTTTGTTTACAAGGGAGCAGTTTCCAGGAGATCAGAGAATGGAAGAGGCCCATTATCTGCTGTTCTATATTGCAAATTGTTGACAGAGAGTATAATTCACCAGTATTCTATAGCAAATTTGAAGACATACAAATAAGGAAGTGGGCCTTGCATTCTAAAATGGGTTGTGTGCCAAGAAATATTGACAAGCAAATCACCAGAGAGGCCCAGACTCCTGGCTGAGGGAAATTACCCAGCATTTGTTGTCTCCAACACGATGAATGTCATTTGCTAAGTCTGAAAAAGGGTTATTTTGCTCAGCTATAGAGACTCTCACTGGGAACGTCCAGCCTCTAGTTTTGTATTTTGTTCTCATATCATTCTCTCTTCTTATATACAGTTACGGCCAAATGTAATGCAACGTGTGACTTCAGCTATTGTCACACATTTAGTGTGAGAATGACAAAGATAAATATAAAACTTTTTATGATCAGAGAGAGTATACTGTGTATAGATTACCAACATATATTTAGAAATAAAAAAGATTTCAGTTTGTGAGAGTAGTAGAGAGATCAGTTTTGGTTTCCATTTTTGGACATGTAATTTTGACAGAGGTGGAGAGAAAATTTTGAAAGCAATTGATATGGTACAAATATGAGCAATTTAGTACTTGGTCCATCTATTCTTCGCAAGCTTCAATATGCCTAGATGACATGGCATACTCTCATACCTCTTCTTTCAGCTTAGCCTACTCCTCCTGCAATGCAGCAAAAGGTTGTGTTTCATTCAAAGAGCATGAGCTGTGATGGGTTATGCAGGCTGCAAGCTGTGCTCAGGCATTCTCTATAATGTTTATATCAGGGCTACAGGCTAGCCAATCCAAGATTTTGAAGCCATGATCATAGAGCCAGTTGGTGGCAAAGTAGGATTTGTATTTTAGTTTTTAATTCAGTTAGAAGAGGATATCAGAGAAGGATAAGATTCTGATCCTGTAGAGTGCCCATGAGTCTATTCTCGAGAATAGAAACATACTGAACAGCATTCATCTTTCTCTTCACAAGACATAGCTATCCATATTCTTGAGATGTTACACACTCCCACACACCCACACTATCACCTTCATGGCTCACTTCCTGCTTAATGTTGCACTCATCGTACTTGTTACAATTTTCCTTTCCTTTACCATGCGAACTCTCTTTTTGTTATGACACTTGACCATGAGACATTGTACTTATACTGACCAATTGTTACAATTTTCCTTTCCTCTACCATGTGAATCCTCTTCTCATTATGACACCTGACCATGAGACACTGTACTTATATTTACTGATCAGTCCCGTCAGACCTTAGCTTAACCACAACTCAACAGTAGCACATAGACCAACTCGCTTATCAGTAAATGCTGAGTACTAGTTAGCGTAGATCCCTAACTTGATCTTAGATACCCAATATTAGCTGGTTCTTGCTCACGATCCTGAACTAAGGTCTTGGCCTCGACAAGCCAGACTCTTTATTACTCTGAATGACTGAGGTCTTAGTCTCACGAGACTCCTGAAACCTGAATGACTATCTTTATCACTAGACAAATAGATGTATTCTGCAAAGCCTGGGAATTACACAGAATGACGACTTGGATCATGAGTTAAGCATCGGCTTAACAAAAGGTCAAGTTGACATGAACGCCTACCATCTTTGGTAAAGGCAACCACCATTGATCTCTTCTCAGGATCTCGAAGGTCCAGAACCTTATGCAGGAGTGCTTTTCGAGCACCCTCTGTATTCCCACCAACTCCCCCTCCAGCATCAAGCTCTGAAGAAGAAGATACTTTTTATTCAGCAGAACACTCACCTGAACCTGAACCAAACCCTCTTTCATCCTTGAAAGAACCAGAACTGACACCACCTCCGTTCTCACCACTACCACCTGCTGAACTTCTTCCTGAACCTTCACAAACCCTGACACCACTGATGAATCTGATGATGATGACCACAAACAAAACTCAAGTACCCAAGTTGAAGATAAAAATCCCATCAGAGTTTGATGGAAACCGATCTCAGATAAGATGATTCTTGACCGACATCAACCTCTATCTCTCACTGAACAAAGACGTCTACAAGACAGACCAGCAGAAGATTTCCCTTGTACTATCGTACATAAACAGAGGAACAATGGAAGCATGGAAAGAGATGAAGGTAGATAATTACATCAAGGAAGGAGAAACATGGCCCTCATACAACACCTTCCTCAGAGAATTGACCACAGTGTTCTTCACGGCTGACAAAGCCAGAGATGCATAATCTAAGCTGAAAAGCTTGAAGCAGACCAGAACAGCCGATGAATACATATCAGAATTTAAAACCCTCCTCCACCATAGCAAACTCGAGGGAGAGGCAGCAGCTATTGATTACTTCATGGAAGGACTAGTCCCTAAGCTAGTAGGAAAGATTTATAGTCTACAAACTGTACCCAAGACCATCACCAAATGATACACCTATGCCTCCAGATTCGATAACTAATAGTGCCAAGCCAAAGCCATTGTCAATCGATCCAAGGACAAGAAACCACAAGGCCGAAATGACTACAAGACCTATCCTCGATACTTCTCCACCAACCAACTCTGATATGTTCCATCTCACGATCCAAATGTGATGGACATTGATCATCTCAATCAAGAAGAAAGAGATGAACACATGAAGAAAGGCTTATGCTTCGAGTGTCACAAGCCAGGACACCGAGCAACTGAAGCAGTTTTCAGGACAGGAACTAGTACCAGCTATCACCAAAGAAGAATACAGAAGGAGAAGCCTATGCTAAGATTAAGGCTATCATGGGAGACCTCGAACCAGAAGAGAGAGAAGAAGTGATGAAGATCCTCGAAGACAAGGGTTTTTAAAGCGGCGGACTACCTCGACGTTAGGACCTGCCCTGATACTTATCTCACCTATACTTTGTAGCTGAAACGAATCATCAATCCATGTGTATACCCATTTCAGTTAAAGACAGTGAGATAACTGTCGACACCCAAGCTCTCATTGATTCTGGAGCAGGAGGAATTTTTCTGGACAATGAGTTTGTCAGAAAGAACACGATACCAATGAAGCTCCTCGATAAACTGATCCCAGTCTACAATGTAGATAATACCCTGAATCAGAAAGGCAATATTGTATGATTTGCCTCAATAGATGTCATCATATCAGGACATTGCACACGAACCTGATTCCTTGTCGCTGGACTAGAAAAAGAAGACATGATCTTAGGATTACCATGGTTAAAGAAGTATAATCCAGAAATTGATTGGGAACATGGAACCCTGAAGATTGAGCCTACGAGGTTCAAAAGAATGATTGAGCCTACGAGGTTCAAAAGAATGATTGGATCTGTTATCAGAACAATCTGAAACAGAGAACAAATCAAGGTGCACACTCTTGAGATCATTCGACAAGTGAAGCTAGTCGAACAGACGACCCCAGAAAAACCACAGGCATGGCAATGAATGACAATGGAAGAAATCCACGATGAAGAACCCCAAGTAGTAGGATCTACTCTTGGGCTAGATGAACCCATTTTTATGGACACATCAGAACCACTGGACACCTCTCTTCCTGAATCTGTGAAGACAGATGAACCGATACAGGAAGACCCCTCCCCTACTGGAACATTGAACCTGATCTTGGACCAAGACATCTTGGATGATGACCTGTTGATAGGTTACATCCAAGGAGAAAACATTATCAGAATATTTGAATCTGTTATGGCACTGCTTATAGAAGAACATCGCACATTGACATACAAATCAGGACCATCTATAGGACGTTTCACTAAGTCCATTAGATCAATGCAATATTCTTATGGTCAAAACATTTGGATTAGGGCAAAAACCTCCATCTCACAAGGGCTAGCACACGGTGTCCAAGAGAAACAAGACAAAGCCAAAATCATTAACGATCTACTCCCGGAACATTACAAGGAGTACAAATCAGTTTTTGAGAAAAAGGCTTCTGAATGGATGCCCGAACAATGGATCTATGACTATGCGATTGACCTGAAACCTGACTTCGTACTAAGAGACTGCAAAGTCTACCCCCTTACTCTGGCAAAACAGGAAAAGATAGATGAATTTCTCAATAAGAACTTGAGAAAAGGCTACATTCAACCATCGAAATCCCCTATGGCATCCTCTTTCTTCTTCATCAGCAAGAAAGAGGAAGGACAACTGAGGCCATGCCAGGATTACCGATATCTTAACAAAGAAACTGTCAAGAACACCTATCCACTTCCATTGGTCAGAGACCTGATGGATAAACTCAAAGGAGCAACAGTGTTTACGAAACTGGACCTACGATGGAGATATAACAATGTACAGATCAAAGAAGGCGATGAATGGAAAGCTGCATTCAAGATGAACAAGGAACTTGAACCAACAATTATGTTTTTCAGCTTATGCAATTCGCCGGCGACATTTCAAACAATGATAATGAACGAACTGTTCAAAGATATGATTGACGAAGGATGGCTGATCATCTATATGGATGACATGCTAATTTTCTCTAACGATATAGAAGAATACCAACAACAAATTTTATGAGTACTCCAGAGACTTCAAGAAAATGTCTTCTTCTTGAAACTGGAGAAATGCACATTTAAGATGACCGAGATTGAATATCTTGGAATGATAATCAGCCATGACAAAGTCACGATGGACCTGATGAAACTAGCAGGAATCAAAGACTGGCCGATACCGATGACAGTGAAGGGAGTCCGATCCTTTTTAGGATTCAGAAACTTCTACCAAAAATTCATAGGATACTACTCAGAATTAGCACGACTGCTAAACAACCTGACCAAGAAAGACAAAACTTGAGAATGGAACAACGATTGCCAAAGGGCTTTCGAAGCGCTGAAAGAGAAGTTTCTTGAAGCACCAGTTCTCATAATGCCAGATAAGATGAAATCATTCATCATTGAATCTGACATCTCAAAACATGTGATAGGGGCAGTATTACGACAACAGGACATGAACAGAGAATGGCATCTATGCGAATACCTCTCTCACTTCTTCAATGCAACACAACAGAACTATTAGATCTATGATCGAATACTATTGGAAATAGTACAAGCACTTGAAATATGGTGCCACTATCTCCAAGGATCCCCTTATCCAATAATGATCCTATCAAACTACAAGAATTTGACGTACTTCTGGACAGCACAGAAGTTGAACAGATGACAAGCGAGGTGGAGCCTCTTCTTGTCAGAATTCAATATCAAACTTGTGCATGTCCCTGGAAGCCAAATGGTCCAATCTGATACATTGTCTCAATGACATGATTTATATCTGACCAAAAATCATGATAACGAAGATATGATCTTACTCTCTGATGAACTATTCATACAAATAATTGATACTGAACTGAAAACTGCATTTGCCGCAGCACTGATGAAAGACGAAGTAATGATGGACACAATCCAAAACCTGAAAAGCAAAGGCATTGCTCCAATGAAATCTGATTTACAGAATTGGAAAATTGACGATGGCATGCTGTTCTACCGAGACAGATGCTATGTACCCAACGACCCTGAATTACGATAAAAGATTGTGGAATGATACCACAACTCCACCTCGACCGGACACCCCAGACAGTTCAAGACCCTAGAACTAGTCAAGCAAGATTACTGGTGGCCTGGAATGTACATCTTCATGAAGAAGTATATCGAAGGATGTGCAATGTATCAACAAATAAAGCCAAATACACATCCCACAGCAGCACTGCTGATGCCGATCAAATCTGCTGCGACACGCCCTTTTGCACAGATAACAATAGATTTCATAACAGATCTACCCAAGAACACTGGAAGTGATTCATGCATGGTCATGGTAGACCATGGCCTTATGAAGGGGGTAATTTTTATCCCTTGCACGAAAATGATTGACACATTGGAAACATCGGACAACCTCCTCAGACATGTTTACAAACGATTTGGATTACCTGACACAATTATATCTGATAGAGGACTCCAATTTGCTGCAAGGGTCTTTTGAGAATTAGGACAACTCCTAGGAATCACGTTGAAGATGAGCACAGTGTATCATCCCCAGACAGATGGACAGACGAAAAGAGTAAATCAAGAACTCGAGGTTTATCTTAGGATCTTCTGCGTGAATAACTCTGAAGAATGGAAGGACTTTCTACCCCTTGCAGAATTCACGCACAACAACTGAACCCATTCTGCAAGAAATGCATCACCATTCTACCTGATGATGGGATATGATCTGAAAACGTTCCCAACACCCTACTCGAAGATCGATGTTCTAGCCATAGAAGAAAGAATCATAGAACTACAATGAACCCGAGACAAAGCCTGGGCCATGCATGAACTGGCAAGGAACAAGATGATGAAGCACATCACAAGATGCTTCAAACCATTCAAAAAAGGAGAAAAAGTATGGCTTGAGGCCACAAATCTCAGAACGAAATACACAATGAAGAAACTAGCCCCAAAAAGAGAAGGACCATTTGATATAATGGAAGTCTTGGGACCACTGACCTATAGGCTCAAACTACCACATCAATGGAAGATCCACCCAGTATTCCATGTGAGCCTCCTCACCAGACACAACAAAAATGAGATACACAGGCCCAACTTCACAAACCCTCTCTCAGAGATAGAACTAGAAGGAGAATTCTATGATGTCAAAGTGATCCTTGCACACAAGAAAGTCTGTGGACGATACATGTTCCTGATCAAATGGAAGGGCTACTTGACAGCCAAAAACACATGGAAACCAACCTTCCATTTAGAGGGATCCTATGACCTTCTAGATCGATATGTCAAAAGGCATCGACTACGACTCTAGAAACTGGCAACTATCATGACAGATACCAGTTTCAAAGTATTCCTAGGTCTTTTGTTTGGACTGATCCTACTGATCATCTGCCTTCATGTTCTCTCTTTGATCCACTTCCATTACTGAAACCTCCCTAAATGACCAGATTTGCCAGACTCGTTTATCCAATTCTGGATCCATCCACCCTCTGAACACAACAATTCCACAATCGAGCCCATGATCTTTCGATCTGAAACACTGATCCCTATCTCTGAACCAGCCCATCTTTCTCTGACGAAAGTGCACTTTGCACTAGAAGCATACAACATAGCATGATACTATGAGGACAACAAATCAAATGAATAAATACCCTTTTATTTGAATAGATGACTTCAATTTCCCAGTATCAACTGAACTATCTAACCATGTCAACTAACACTTCCACCACTGCCATCTCAGCCTAAGATTTTGCCACCTTCAACTATTTCTGCCATTGGATCCAATCCAGCACTCATCATGATGCCCTAACCTCTGCAAATATTGATAATCCAGCAACTCTGAATAGCCTTTATGCTGTTGACGAGCTTCTTGAGCTCCTCAAAACCCTTTTAAAGCAGAAGAGTAAAATTGAGGATACCCTTGATGCTACGCTCCTTTCACTCATACTGAACAAGATTGCTAACAAAACCTATCTTGACTACGAAGAACTTCGACAGTTCTTACAATGCTGACCTGTCATTGCCCTGACTGCACCTGCTGTCACCAAAACCTCTTCTTCCTCAAACCATATGACTTCATCATCAGAACGAATTATTTTACCATGACCAACTCCACATCATCGAACCTATGCCACAATGACTGGTTCTCAACAAAACTCCATCAACGTAGAACAATTCTCCACTTCTACCACTACTATCTGACCTCTGAGCAGATGACGTATTGTCAACCTTCCAGCCCAAATTATTCCATGACAACTCTCTGCCCCATCTGCACAAGCTGGATGTTTCAGCTGCAAACAGATCAGTCATTACACTGTGAGGTGCCCTCACTGACTATGCAGGAATCCTGGACGGACCAATTTTCTATCAGAACTCAGATCCAAAATCATCAGAAATGTGGAGTGGAAAGTGGGATACATACATTGTGATATATTACTCTGGATAAAATATAGCCAGTCATTCAAGCTACTGCCAAGCACCTGAGAGGTTTAAGCCACACAACGATAGCAGATGAATATGATCCTGATCCTCTGATAATTAGGCTATCGATATCCAGGCCCCACACACACATGAATGCACTGGAAAAGACATGGTCCATGCTTCTGACAAGAAAGAGCATTCAAAACAATCAGGGAACATCGGACAGTCATAGGCACAGATGTTTTAGTATAAATAGCTACAGAATACATGTAGATAGGACAGTTGAATACACCCCAACTCTAGAGCCCAATCAAGCTCTTTTTAAACTCGCAAAGAAAGAAGATCCAAATTTAGAAACTTGACCAAAGCAAGTAAAAGCTCGACCAAGATATAGAAAGAGAATTCGACATTGACCAAGGCCCATACATTGTTCACACAAAAACAAGACAAGACTTCAAACTGACTTCATCATCAATCCGACCCCGACTCTAATCTGCCCTCTTCTGCTCCCCTGACCTCCGGGTCTCTGTCTCGCAACCTCCTTTCACTTTCTCGCTGCCGGCATTGCTGACAGAAGTCAGCAGTCTTTTCTTGGATTTCTCAACCCAGCCTCGCACCAACAATCACAACACTTTGTCTTGTATTTCCTTTTGATGCACTGCCTGCAAAAAGTACGCCCCAGGATATTATCCTTTGGCATGCCCTAAACATTGCAAACTCTGTTATTGGCATCATTCACCAAACCCTTATGTACCAGGACCAGGTTTCTCTGATGATGGCTATGATGATGATTTTGACAATGCAGCTGTAGAAAATATAACAGGAGAACTGAGTGGATTCTATTGAAGCTGGTAACTTCAATCTTAAACGGGGAGTAATATTACGATTTTCCTTTCCTTTACTATGCGAACTCTTTTTCTGTTATGACACCTGACCATAAGACATTGTACTTATACTAACTGATCATTTCTGATGACTTCTGACTGCTTACTACAAACACTTGCCCTTTCCTTACCTATACTTCCCACCATCTAACCAATAGCATCAGACCTTGCTTTAGCCATGACTCGACAATAGCATACAGACCAGCTTACCTATCTATAAATACTAAGTACTAGTTAGCATAGAACTCTAACTTGACCTTAGCTACCAATTATTAGCTGGTTCTTGCTCATGATCCTGAACTAAGGTCTTAGCCTCGACAAGCTAGATCCTTTATCACTCTAAACGACTGAGGTCTTAGTCTCGCGAGACTAGACTCTCCAGAAACCTGAACGACTATCTTCGTCATTGGACAGATAGGTGTATTCTATGAAGCCTGGAAATTACACAGAATGATGACTAGGATCATGAGTTAAGTACCAACTTAACACTGGTAAGACATCCAAAGTGATGCAGGTGAGGGTTGGATAAAGCTAGAAATGGTCCTAAACATAGTTTTATTAGAGTAGATGTAAAAGTGATCTGTAATGGTGCACCTGCCACCATTTCACAACATCTGTATCCTTCATGACATCAGCCGGTATATCCTTCAAATACTTGCATAGTTCAGATTGCCATCCTTCAATATCATTTTGTGTGAAGAGCTTTCAGCAATGGTGATCGAAATTGAATATAGGTTGCTCATGATCACGTGGGCTCAGAAGATTCAGTGCATAAATATGTTTTTCAATACTCTTTGACCTGATCCAAATGAGTAAAAGCATAACAACAGAGGCTGAAAATGAGGCTTACAATGTGCTTGACGATCTGCAGGGCCTCGTCTTGCCAATTCTTCACAAAATTATTCTCTGCAGCAATTTTCTCCTCACTTCCCCCAGACATGCTTGATATATGTGAGTTTATAGTAAGGATGAAAGACTAAAGAGTGTCAATAAACTGAGTTTGTTAGCAAATAGAGACACATCTAAAGCAAGAACAAATGAAGGTTTTTTATCAAGAAGTGAGTAATACTTATTAAGCTTTGCAAGTCCATCAGCTAGTGCATCTCTGTATAGAGCAAATGTGGATTGTTGCACTTTTTCTTCTATGCCACCTGAAGTTGCTCGAGGGTGAGAAGGGCCCACCACAATGTAGGCTACTTCTCTGCTGTGAAGTACTGCTGAATGAGATTTGAATCCTATTCAAAGTTAGCTATAATGCAAGATAAGATAAAACAAATTTTATATACTGCACAAATATCTTGTGCATCCAAAACATGGGCCCAGTCAGACTCAGATAATTTGAAGGCAGTCCATGGGATATGTTTAAATATATGACCTTGCATCTCAAGATTGTGATTGGTCTAAAAAGTTTATCAGCAGCTGATAAAAACAAAGTGATGGGCTGATGTTAAAAATGTCAATTAACTGATGAAGTAACAATCAGAAAGTGTAGATGCACTTGGTGGACAAGATGAGCTATGTTAAGCATATCATGTGCTGTTCTCCAGTAGATATTGCTATGCAGCAGGACTTTGCGTAGGTCCAGAATCTTGCATTGGAGTTGGCACTGTTCAAAGTATTTGATGCATTGGCCAGAGGCTTGAATCTATGTAGTTATCAATAAAGCATTTATTTGTGAAATAAAAATACCATGCACCTTAATTGCAAGCATCCAGAGTTGGAGTTTCTTATATACTGTTTTATGAACAATAGGTTTCCTAATATAGAATAGTTTCCAAATGCATAATACAATTAAAAAATACAATAAAATACAATAATAGAATATATCGAGGATGATTTATAATTAGATAGTTATGTATAATTGTAGACTGTCATTTGGAGTCATAATGAGTCATTAAAAGCAGTGATGTGCCATTCAGTACTGCAATGTGATGCATCAGTCAGATCTGTAATGTGATATATCAGTCAGAACTATGATGTGTCATTTCAATCACATACGAGTTGTCACATGCCCAGATAGATATATAAAAATTATATCTTATCTGATCTAATCTAATCTTATCACAGCATTAGCAGTACTGTAATTTCACTGTAATTGTCCTTGATTAGTATTGGACACATGATCTGACTTCATGGCACTTTCTCGTAAAATACTTTTCAGGGGTGACATCTATGAGGAACAACAAAAATCAACCATCCTTGGTTGTCAAATTCTTTTAGTTCTAAATCCTTGAGTATTTGCCTTTTATTCTAGCACAATTCTTTTATCTGTCAAATAGAGGTATAACAATGATAGCAGGAGGTGGTAGTTAGTAAAAAAGATCATGAAAGTCATTTTCTGAGACATATGGTGATAACAAGTTAGCTCTTGATATTCCATGATGGGTATCTCTGAGCGAAGTCAATTCAATGTAATAGACTTTTAGAAATAAAAATCAATTTTTGTACTCTGATCAGCCTCTTTAATAACTCATGGGTATTTGGTATAAGGTAAGTTTACAAATCTATGACTACTTTTTCCTGATCAGCTTCTCTTTCCTCTTCTACTCTTTGTCTGCCTCATATATATGCAGTGGCTATAGCCAAATTGAGTATGAGCATCATTCCAGATATAAATATCACAAGTTGAATTGATGATAGACTCAAGAACATAATGGATGTTGTGCAAGTGTGAAGTTGATTCATTGTCAATCACTATAGTGACAGGTATTTTTCCATGATAAGATATTCAGATTCAGGCTTTGAGCAGCAGATTACATTGAGCAAGAAGGCTATATTTTATATCTCCAATACAACTATTCTCTTCTCTTCCTAAACTGCATCTCTAAATCCTTGGGTTGTCAAATATATGCAATATAAGAATTGTAGTAGTAGTGTTAGAATATTGGATATTGTTAATATGACAGAGGAGTATACATTAATTCAGAAAGAAGTTCACTGCTTAGATGTGCAAGAAGAATTTGATTATATTCTGCAAGAACTCCAGGTGGCAGCTTATGAAGTGAAAAACTGTTTTCATCTGTCATGTCTTAAGAATCTAATTTGTTGTCTAATATTCACAATGTGATTAACCATTTCCAGTTGGTTCATGAATTTGATTCCCTTCTTCAATATTATTATTCCTTTCTAAGAGATATGCAACGATCTATACAAAAATTACAATGCAGAGGTAGATAGATGATATAACAGTCATTATAATGATTTTGGTGGTATCCATGTTGAGAAAAAATAAATGTGGTTCAAGTGAGGTTGTTTCGGCTATGACATATGTGTTTTTCTCTTCTCTTACTTACTTTAAAGAAAATGTAGTGTGATTAATTCTAGCCACACATGTAATACATTCAATGTGCCCTAGATTATTTGAGGCTAAAATTCTGAGTAAAAGAATTTGGAATAATATACCTGGATCTGATCAGCTTAGTCAGCCTAGGCAAAATCAAGAGGCAGTATGCATAGGAAGGCAGATTATGGAGGCAATAGACACATCTAGGCTCAAGTTTGAATAGTAGCAAGAAGTTATAGAGATATAGAGGGCCAGCAACAGCAGTAAAGATATAAGCAGAAGAGACAGGACAACACTGATCAGATCTGGCAAAACTCTAGTAGTGGCTGTGGCAGCAGCCTCAGCTTGAACGAATGCCATAGCATCTGTCAAATTATGCAGACTCAGCCTCCTTGGCATGAGCATGCTAGCAACAACTTCACTATCATCTAGTAGTTGTTTTGAAGGAGTCAGCAATGGAATGTTGAGACCATGTTCTATCAAAGTTAGAAATATATCTTCTGTGCATATAGAAGGAGAATTCAGATACTAGTGAATAAATGCCATTGAGACATCAAAAAGAGCGATGTTTCTGACATGTCAGTTGTTAACTATATATGCATCAAAATACATGGAAAAAGATGATGTAACGAGAAGCAGATATAAGCACTCAGAATCTATCATTTAGCCATCTCAGAGAAAAGCTAAAGTGTTAAGTTCAGCTTGAGTTTGTGCCTCACTCATGCTCAGCAAGAGATTATTGGCAGCAGTGAGAGGTGGCATATGATTCATGAGAATAGAAAAGAGATCAGCAAATGCTGATTGTAACATGATGTAGGTGGCTGTGCCATTCTGCAGGAAACAGTTTTGAAAATTAGAGGGTGCCAAAAAATCTCTGTGCATTTTATATAAAATTACACTCTCTGTCTTCCCAATCTGTGCAACAATAAAATCATGCAAATGATCTATGAAGATGTTTCATATTTAAGATAAGAAGACATTTTTTGAAAGTGACTCTTGCTGCAATATTCCAGGTCTCGTGTATGCTTTTCACTGGAATAAATGTGCATCTTTCTCTTGACAGCTTATTTAAGTATTTATAGGCTTAATACTTGATGATGCTAGCTTATAATCTCAAAACAATAGTAATATTTATAAAATTAAATTTAAATAGATTGATAAAAATAAGTCTTATATTATGCATATATTTAAATTGTTTAATAAGTAAATATCATTTCAACTGTATAAAAAATCTCAGATTAGCTCTAATTCATAAATAATCAGGGTTTTTTCCTTGTACAAAAGAGACTTTTAATTATTTAAAGGCATATGCAAAAATCATTTACTTGAGTATTTAAGTTCTCAAGATTTAGCTTACTGATTCATAAATGATGGTGAAAATTGAATTACAATAAAAATTCCAAAAATTAAAGCATTGTTTTAAACACCTATAGCTTTACTAATTCTAAAGTTGAATTAATATTTAAATAATTAACTAGCAAATTAAAGGATATTCAAATTAAATTGAAAGAGTTATAATTATTTTGGTGACTGAAATGAGATACAAATGTCTGTATAATTATAGCATATATAAAATAAGAAGTAATCATTAGAGAAATTACAACAACAAATTTGAATAGGCTAATAGCTGACAAAGACTATACATTGTCTTGGCTATTTTGCATCTGGGCTCTTGAAAAGAGTGACATTAAATTAAAAATTGGCTATTTGCTAAAACTTTTACAGCTTTCAGTATTTATAATTTAAATTAAGAAAGGGAAAAATTCTTTCTAATTTTAAATTTTCTAGCCTTTCTCTATCCCATTATTAGATAGGCTGCAAATAAATGTATTATAAAATATTAAATTTAGCAAAACTAATTTATAAAGAAACTTGATGTTAAAAACTATTTTTAATATTTTTTTACCATTTTTTTAAAAGGAGTGTTGCACAAAGTAGGTAACCTTTAGTGAGCATTGCTGATGACAGCTTGTGCAAGGAAAGAGAAAAGGGGCAAGTAAAGTAATAAGGCAAAATACACCTGTGGCACCAAGCAGAGATTGAACTTGCTGGCTCGAGTTATCCATCTCAATTGGCATGCAGACTTGTTCAATGCTGTAGTCATTCACTGTAGATTTTAATCTAGTATGTGTTAGTACTTACTTGAGCTAGCTTTGAGGGCTACTGTGAAAAAAGCCCTGCCAAAGTCTAGCCAGGGCATTTTTTGGAGTTGCTAGCTGCATACTTTCTGAACATGAGCGTAAGCCCTAAGACATCATGTAAATGTAATGAGATGGCACCTAGATAAAATGACTCATTTAAGTTGCTGCTTCTATTGCTGTGGATAGTGCTTCTGCAGCAATTGAGCTAGCTTGAAAGCAACCTCTTTGCTCAGGATCGAGAGAATTCTTGCAATAATTTTCTTAATCAGCAGCTTCTAGTTGACAGTGTCCTGCATGATATAGGTTTGGAGAGAATACACCTCCTAGATGCCTAGATGGAAGACAGATGTTTTGGAATGGTTCTTCTCCTCATGGTGAATATTTGGTTGCAACTTGTCGAGTTTCTGGCAAGCATTTGATGAGTGATGGGCTGTTTCGTTATTGATAATTTTTTTAAACCTCATGATGAGTGGCTCATTGGTCATCTTCTCGACCATTAGTAGTCTATAGTTGAGGTCAGACTTTGAGAGATTATCAGCACATAGTCGCGAAAAATTGCATGTGATGGTCTTGTATAGTAGTTTTGGTTTTGAGAGTAAGTGCGTCACAACATCGTTAAGCTCAATAAGCAGTTGGGCTGTAGTTTAGCATTAGCAAGCTGGTCAACAATGCAACTCAGAGAGCCAGGCAAACTCACTTGTATAGTGCTCTAGGGCTTCTAAAGCCTTTGGACAGCTGAAAGAGACCAGATACTTTTGAAAGTGAGCATCTTTGACGGCTTTGCTCTGAGATCTCTTAGAGCATGGCATCGCAAAATGACTTTGTGAAATGATGGAAATATATTTGAAGTCTATTTTAACTTGTGACAAACTCGTGACTGTGTTTCAAAAAGCTTATATAAGCTTAGCCTACATTTTCTTTAGAATCTTTCTCTAGCTATGCTTACTTCCTCATGATCAGCCTGGCAACTGTTTCATTGCAAAGAGGCCACTTTGTGGTAGTGGGCTGTGAGTTTTTGCTTGCGCCCATACTTAGCTGCTGAGGATGCCAGTTTTACTGGCACTCCGAAGCTAAACATTATAGTTAAATTGCTTCGTGGCAAAACTACCACTACCATCCAGCTCTTTGCTATCTGTGCCACTATTTAGATGGAGTTTACTCCTGCATTTGTGCTTCTGTTTCAACCCTGTAGATCAAGATGGCATCTCTTGTGCTCACTCTTTTCGTTATCCATTACAATTTCTTCAACCACGCCCCACCGGCATAGGATGTCCTCGAATATAAACTGGCCCAGCAGTTCTGCTTTTTCTGATCAGAGCATGTGCCACTCGGGCCAAGAGCTGAGTGCGCATCGGGCGTGGACAATATATCGGATTCTGTGTACCTCCAGCATGAAGAATGTGTTGATGTGAACTTTGCAGAATAGGGAAGGAATATGGAGAACGGTGGGTGGGATATGGAGTTTTTGAACGGACCGTACTTGACATTCGTGGCATGTTTTGATATACCATTTAATGTCATCATTGATGTGAGGCCACCAGAAGCGATCAAGGAGTCGAGTGCAGACAGAGAAGAAGCCTTTGTGTCCGAGGTCATCGTGGGCTGCTGCAAGGATCAGGAGATGTTTCTTGGGAGGCAAAACAATTTTGTGTTTGTGGTGGGCATCTCGGCGCCACAGCTGCTGGTTATGTACAAAGAACTTCTTGGCATAATTGAGAAATCGTTTAAATGCTATGTCGGACATGTCTGCCAGGCGTATTGAGTCGGTCAGGAAATTCTCTATGCGTAGCAGGGACTCATCTTGGGCAATGGCCTGTGGGGTCTGGAAAATGTTCAGCTGTTCCGATGCTAGGGCGGTGACAAGGACAGACACCTTGAATGTTGAGTGGACAGCACCGGTGCTCATCAGAACATAGTACTCGACTGCCTGAGCACCAGGGAGATGCTGGTAAGGAGACCGAGTCCAGTTGATGAGAGCGATAGAGAACCTGTATGCTTTGTCTATCCATTCATCTGCGTTATCATCCTCTGGCAGGTCTTCCAGTGTGGGAGGGCATCGGGAGAGGCCATCAGCATGAGCGTGTTCCTTACCTGGGATGTAGTGCAGTGTGAAGTCGAACAGGAGTATGCCCGCTATCCAGCAATTGATTGCCGCATTTGGCTGAATATCCGGATTGTTGATCATGCCTTTGATATATTTGGCATCGACTTCGATGACAAAATTTTTGACCCTGACAATATAGAGTCGAACAGCTCGGAGCATGCAGAAGAGCCCGTACAGTTCAATTTTAGCTTGTGAGTAACGTTGCTCACGTTCATTCCATGTAATGGATCTGAAGCGTGAAGGGTAGCGTTTGTTGTCCTCTCCGACTTGTAGTAAGATGAATCCTATGGCGATCCATGAAGAGTCAACTGCCAGGATGACTTCCTGTTCCGATATATAGTCGATTGCACAGATTGCTGGTGAGTTGATAACAAGGTCTTTTAGAGTAATCATGGCATCGTATTGTTCTTGGGCGAATTCGAATTTGACATCTTTTCGAGTTAGGTTGATCAGTGGTCATGCATGTTGTGCAAAGTTCTTTATGAACATCTGGACTGTTTCAATGGTTTCTAAGAACCCTCGTACCTCCGTGATTGACGTGCATGGTGGCCAGTCTCGTATTTTCTGGACACGATCATCGTCGGGGCGGCGGCCTTCGTAGATACATTTGTGTCTGACAATGATGACCTCTGGAATACAAAGGTGAGATTTCTTCGCAGAGAACGTGCCGCCTGCCTTCTGTATGAGGGAGATGACTCGATTGACGTTGTTCAAGTGTTCCCATATGAAGCATCAGATGTTAGAGTTCCCCGGTAGGATCTCATATTGCCTGTCTGGGAGCTCATAGTGGGTCAGGGGTCCCTTGACAGGGCAATCATTGACAAACGGTACAGTGATGTGGGGAATCTCATCTTGGAGCAGGAATGTAATATCCCCATGCTGAATTTGCTGGGAATTAGTGTAACCCATAGGGATGGATGTGAGGCGCTTAGTTTTGAGTGGTGTTTGGAAGGTGGTGAGGTCCCGTGACTGGGCATCGAGTTTCTGTTAATTGAATCCAATGAAGAGATGGAAGATTCTGTAACACCCTCTGCCCCTGAAGCCTTCTGTGTATTGTTCGACCATTGGCAGGACACCGGAGTCTTTGATGGAAACTTGATTGAGAGGTTGGAGATCATATACAATTCAGAAGGATTTGCCATCTTTTTTCAGGACGCAGAACCATTGTGATCAGTAGGAGGAATTGGAGTCTTTATAAATGCCAGAAGCTATTTTGTCTTTAATAATGCCCACGACAATGTCAAAGATCCCGGGTAGGATAGGGATGTTTTTCAGGATCCATGGGACATGTTCAATGGTCGGGATGACAACGAGATCAAAATAGTCAGATGAGAATTTCCCTTTTTCCGATTTATCCCAGGTGAAGCCCATCTCGTGTAACTTGATGATTTCATGGACCAGGTGTGCCTCTTCTGGCCATAAGAATCCTGTCGGGTTCACGTCCCATAATGTTTGTTGTTCGATGGTGTACCGGAGCCCTGGCTAGAACGGCGGGCAGTGAAGTGAGAGTATTGGCAGATCCAGGAGCGGGTCTGTCGGAATCCTTTGTATGATACGGAATTCTTCTGGGAGTGTGGTAGCTACTGGTTTGATGCGGTTTGTGACCTTTTTATATGCAAGGGTATGGGCTGGATCGTGATCTAAATTGATTTCGAAGATATCGGGATGAGAGCCAGAGGTGTCGCCGATCGGAACATATCGTGGGAGGGCAGGAATCGGAGTGTTGTTATATGGTGATCGATTGTTGTCTGGTAAGTAGTGGTAGGGTGTGGGCCACACAAGAGTCATGTGCGAGTGTCATGTTGGATTCTGACTTCATTGTGGTGTGAGTGTCTTGTTGGATTCTGACTTCATTGTGGTGTGAGTGTCTTGTTGGTTTTGGCCCAATTCATCGACTATGGAAAATCCTTTCATATTCTGACCTTCCACGGTTTCTTTTTGTCAGAGCGTTCTCTTGTGGCTACCGTGATCATCTTGCCAGTATTCAGGTCATGCATTGTCAGGTGTTGGTCGCCATTCTCGAAGTCTTTAGTTAATGATTCAGTGAGGGTGAAAAATGGTCTCCTGATGAGCATGTTGTATCCTGCCTCCTTGATAACTTGACACTGTACGAAGAATTTGTGTCCACCGACACTAAGTTTTAGGTTCCGTATGACTCTCATAGTGTTGTCGGTTGTCCCATTAGCAGACTCCATGGTCATGATAAGATCGGACCTGACGAGCACGCCGAGTCGCTTCCAAATTTCTTGTTGAAGTGCCACAATTTGTGAGCCGGAGTCGAGGATGCACTCTACCATGACCAAATCCTCGAGCGTGATATCTAGAGCTCATAGTTTCTCGAAGTCTGATGCGACGACGAGGTTTTCCCGATCGTTGACAATCGCTGATACCATAGTTTGTAGCTGGAGAAATGCGTCCTCCACAGGAGGGTGACCGGGTTCAATGTATTAGAGTATAATCAGTGCTGATACAACCTCTTGCCCTGCTTCCTGTATATTGGAGAGTCGCTTCATGGTAGTGAGCTCCTTGACCTATTTCCGGACCTCTGGAAATGCAGCTAGTAGCTCCCTTTGGGTGATGGTGATGGTGCCTGACAAAGCCTTCTGTACGAGGCCAGATATAATGGTCGGATCTTCGATAGGGCATACATACCTAAACTGGGGAGTGTTAAAAGAGGCGGATATCATCGGAATCGAGGTCCTCAGTGGCAGCGAGTATCTGGCAAGTCTCTGGCTATAGTCTGCTACTGCATTGTTCCTTCCTGACACTTGTCTGACTCTGGTCAGAGCCTTTACAATTGGCCCATTTTCCATTGGTGCCATGGGTTTGGGTAGTGCAAGAGTTGGAGATGGTGGATCTGTCAGTGTCAGTGTAGATACAGGTAACTTTTGTGGTGCCCCAGTGTATGGGTAAGCTGGTATATCGACGCCATCGAATACAACTTTCTTGGCCTTATTCTTGCCTTTGTCTGTCGGTTCATTTTTAAGGATAGAGATAGGTCCTGCATCCTCATCGGAGACATCTTCTATATATGCAGAGTGGTAATAATAGGTGGCGACGTCTGGGGCCTGTTCTGGATGGGCAATTTTGTATAAGTTGGAGGTGATGTGTGATGGAATATCGTGCCTGGAGGCTTGTTTCATGGCATTTTCGATACCCTTCCAGTAGCTATTGACCTTTTCCATCAGTGTCCTTCCAGTGAGGTACCTTGGAATCCCTATGTCATTCAGGAGCATTGCGTGTCCTTGGGTGTCCCTTGTGCATTTTCCTCAGGCAACATACTCATCGACTGCTGGACATTGGCAGATACCATGTGTCAGATCCCCGCAGAAGATGCACATGAAGACCCCGCTGTTTCCGTTCATGAAGTTCGGACCTGGTCGTCCACCGGATTTGTTCTGCTGGATGATGTTCTGCATGGTAGACTGAAACATGGTAAAGCTGCTGGCGATGGCCTTTTGTATGGCAGATTCTACCGAGCTCATGTCAAATACCTCCTTTTTCACTGTACGGTCTCGGGTGCTACTACCAAATTTGACCAGAGGTGCCACGAGTATGAAGTTTGCAGTGTTGTAGATGTCCTGTATATCGTAGGGGTCATCCGGATGATGATCAATTTTTACCTGCTTCAGTCTTTCTCGGACTTTGCTATGGAACTGCATATTGAAACCCCAGAGGAATGAGCTGGAGATTTCCCGATCAGATAGCCGGTTATGTGTTTTGAGGAATGTGGCAACCCTAATGAACTTCCGATGATATGTTCTGAGATCAGCTCGGGTGACCATTTTGGTAGCAGATTGCTCTTCGGAGAGTCATTCTAAGTCTGTGACACCATACTTTCTATCATTTTCTGCTCCAGGGTAGAGTCTGGTGATTGCTTTGGTAAATTTCCCCCAGTCCCCTGCGGCTGCTGTTGCTGCCAGGGTCCAAAGATCCTCTTCCTCCAGTTCTACGTAACACAGAGCTATCTTAATTGTTTCTGCTCTGGTTTGGTTGCCGGAATCCACCAGTAGTTTGACGTCTTCAAAGTACCATTTTAGTGCACTTGGCTTTCCACCAAATTGTGGGGCAGAGTTGTATCTGTGAGCAGGTAATTTGAACGGGGTCACGGGGAGGGCCATGTTTATTTCTGGGGAAGGAGTGCATCAGTGGTTTTCATTTGTATCGGGAAGCAAGTCAGAAGACAATGTAGATCTGGGCAAGGATCCTGGTTCTGAGTGATCTGGGGTGGTATGGAATGATCCGTACAAGGTTAGGGGCGAACCGAATGGATTGTATGGAGTTGATGCATCTTCTTCACTGTGGTCTTTGCTGCTGAAGATTCTGTTTGCAGATCGGGATCGGGGCAGGAGCGGGGTGGCTGATGAGTTATGGGGTGGTTGTGGAGATGTTGGGTCATTGGCAGCTAGCTGCAGTTGCTCGAGGAGAGAGCAGCAGGCTGTGCTCCACAAAGTCCAAGAGCTCATGGTGAGTGGCTGTCTAGTACCCCTTGTGGTGGGCTCCACTTGTGATTGTTGGTGTGAGGCTGGGTTGAGAAACCCAAGAAAAGACTGCTGACTTCTGTCAGCAATGCTGGCAGTGGGAAGGTGAGAGGAGAGGGCAGAACAGAGACCTGGAGGTCATGGGAGCGGAAGGGGGTAGATCAGAGTCGGGGTCGGGTCGGTGACGGAGTCGGTTCAAAGTCTTGTCTTGTTTTGTGCAAGTGATGTACAGGCCATGGTCGATGTCGGATTCTCTTTCTACATCTTGGTCGAGCTTATACTTGCTTTGGTCGAGTCTCTCGGTTCAGATATTCTTTCGTTGCGAGTTCAAGAAGAGCTTTATTGGGCTCTAGAGTTGGGGTGCATTCAACTGTCTTCTCTCCATGTATTCTGTAGCTATTTATACTAAAATGTCTGTGCCTACGACTTTCTGACGTTTCCTGACTGTCCCAAACCATCTTCCTCATCAGAAGTGTGACCATGTCTTTTCTGGTGCATCTGCATGTGTGTGGAGCCCAGATGTCGATAGCCTGCTGATCAGAAGATCGGGATTGTATCCATCTGCCATTGTCGTGTGGCTTAAACCCCTCAGGTGCTTGGCAGTAGCTTGGATGACTGGCCATGTTTATCCAGTGTAATGTATCATGATGTATGTGTCCTGCCTCCCGACTCCACATTTCCGGTGTTTCTGGATCTGAGTTCCGATGGAAGATTGGTCCAACCGGGATTTCTGCATAGTCAGTGAGGGCACCTCACAGCGTCGTTCCAGCCAGAATGATGCTCTTGGCCAGATGCTTCTCACGAACCAGTGCATCGACAAACTTGCGGCATCACATGTAGACTTTGAAGCCCATGGAATGTGTTGGTCCTTTCACGGTCCTGCCACCACCACTGCAGCCACCACCTCAGGCCAATCCGCTTGCTGGCAGAGATGAGGAGATGGACCTGGGAGCGACTTCACTTGGTGATGTAAAGCTCACCAAATACCCAGGTATGTCGTGTTCATCTTCTAATCAAAACTCTCAAGTCTAAACAGAAGTATTACATTATAGCCAAGAATTACCCCAAGTTCCTTGGTGCCCTTTCTGCTCATATTTCTTAGCCAAAGCTTAGAGAATACATCCGCCGCTTCCTTGACGATCAGCAGAACCCATATGCTGATGCGTGTGGCATGGATGCACCACTCGACCAATATCCTGTTATCAGTATCTCCCTCCATATCAATGTTTTCCACTCTGCCACTTCAATCTACTATGCTCTGAGCGACCTTTCAGGAGTAGGTGGAATGCATCGTGAGTGCATCTGTGCAACGCCTTCATGGCACCGTGGTCCAGGCCGGTATGACTGTGTCTTCATCGGAAAGCCT
Source organism: Hypsizygus ulmarius (assembly GCA_018851835.1). Taxonomy (NCBI): domain Eukaryota; kingdom Fungi; phylum Basidiomycota; class Agaricomycetes; order Agaricales; family Lyophyllaceae; genus Hypsizygus; species Hypsizygus ulmarius. Next base: position 1,143 of record JABCKG010007702.1, on the reverse strand, counting down.
GGGCAAGGTGTCGGTTTCCATGGTCTGCATATTGCTCGAGTTATTCTCTTTTTCTCCTTCACTTTAGGTGGAGTTTTATTTCTGTGTGCTCTTGTACACTGGTTTTCGACATATGGTGAATCTCCCTGTGAAGAGACTGGCATGTGGCAGGTATCCCCTGACCTTGACAATTGTGGTCGCCCCATCACCTCTGTTATTCATATTGATTCTATTTTCCACAGCGCTCATCTTATAGGTGTTGCAGGTTCTACATTTATTCCACAGACTCTTAGACACACTGATTCTCTTTCAGCCTTTCGTTTATTCTATGTTAACAAGTACAGTGACTATCATGCACATGAGATTGCCTTTTAATCTATTATTCATTAGTTTTATATACATACTAGTCCTTTGAAAATGGTTAATTCTCTTCGCTCTTCGTCTAGAAACCTGATGTTCAAATTTCTGATTTGGCAATGGCAGTCCTTTGTCATGTCATCACGTGGTGGGTGCAATGCACCCACTGCGACAAACCCACATTGCGGCTGGTGAGCATACATAGTTTATTGTCGTAATACATAGAATACATAGTAAAAATACCAAGACATGGTAATACTGAGTAGGAGACATAGTAGAGATACCAAGACATAGTAATACTGAGTAGGAGACATCAACAAAAGACTGAGACTGAGTAAGACGGAATAGAAGACACTGCTTAGAGACCGAGACACAATAAGACTGAGTAAGATCAATTCTTGAAAGACAAGAGACGTTGGACTTTTGCTGATGGTAGCCGACCCGTGTTTGCTGTTGAATGAACTTCCACGAGAAGGGCTAGCGCTCTAGCTTCGAACACCTGTCAGAGGAAGTTCCACTCGTAACTCTTATTCATGCCTCTACTTGCTCCCATTGCTTTCAGTCACTGAATAATATTATGTATAGATTCTGGCAGGTTCTATCCTAACACAATAGAAAGCTGTGGCTTAAATGTAGCGGTTAGACGAACTCGATCTCCTCCAGCAGAGCATCGTTGCGTCAGAGTGCCTGCAACCTGTCCAATAGGATAGCCCACTCCATAATGGTAACGCCTTGCCTCAACGCCTCCTCCTTCACCTCCCGGTCCCTCGTCTCCTCCGAAAGCCGCGCAATAGCACCCAAATGTCT
>JABCKG010007701.1:0-26088 GCA_018851835.1 Hypsizygus ulmarius | reverse complement strand
TGCCGAATTTCGGCAACTACCCTCCCAACAAGGGGTACCCTATAGAAAGCAGACGTCAGATACGGATATCCGAAGCCTGCGTAGGTTCAAGCAGAGTAGCTACAACTGCCTTTGGGAGACTAGAGGTGGCGCCTGTTGCATCGAAATGAACCGCTTCTATTTCCGATTATTCTTGGGATCGAACAAGATTAATCGTCTCCTGGACTTGCTTGACGGACTCGAAGCTTGACCGACCCTGTATATCAGGATCAATATATACACTGGTCTTCCACAATGTACGCTGAGGCTGCGCTCTGTTTCATGCAGCCGAATGTCCCCGTTCAGTGGGAACCTATACGAAATGTCCACAACGACGACAACTATCCTCACCGTTGACGACACAAACCCTCGAATCCTCTATACGGGCCAATGGAAACTAGCTAGCAGCTCTGAGGGATATAATTCCACGACCCACGGGACGCGAACCGCAGGCTCACAGGCGACCCTTGTTTTTAATGGCGAGTTTCCGCATTTTTGACCATCTCCGCGTTCGATCAACTCAACTTAGCGCAAATCACGTCTTAGGTTCTCGAGTATCAGTGTATGGAGCCATTGGGCGCGAAATTGACAACGGCAATCCCTCTTTCGCACCAATAACGACGTACACCGTTGATGGGTCAGAACCCGCATCTTTCATTGGGATACCTGTCGGAAGCGGTATCATCTCCAGGCAGTTATTTTATAACTCGGAGAAGCTGGATGCAGAGAAGGAACATACACTCGTCATCACCAACACGCTGTCTCGGCGGAATAGGTTCTGGCTCGATTATGTGCAGATTGAGACTACATCAATGACTATAAACAAAGATGCATCACAAAGTACCGGTGGCGGGTCGGGATCGGCTTCGACGGTTGGACAGGGTGATTGTGGGCGCAGCAGTTGGTGGGATCATCGCACTGATCCTGCTGTTCATCATCACGATACTGCTAATCTTACTGCTCCGCCGACGACTGCCGGTTCATAAAAAGACCTATTCAAGTAAATATCATATGTCGAAAGGGTGCAAAGTGACATAGTTGTATAGCTAATTCGCTTGGTTTCTCTTTCTAGACTGGCCGAAATTCTTCAGATCTCGCAAAAGCCGTAAACACGAACCGCAACTGACACCATTCATGGCCTTGTCAGAAGCACCACTCCTTAACGAACAATATTCACTCCCAGAAGCCGAACCGCACCCGATCCAGTACACCGACGTATGTACAGACGCTGCCCGGCAACATCAACATCAATATTCTACCCACCACCAAACGTGCGACTCAAATAATATTTTGGCCTTTTCGTTCCACTCCCCCTCCTCATCGACACCTGCTTCCGGGTACGAGCTTGGGTATATCACCCCTGGAGGTGTGGTAGGGCAAAAATCAAGCCACATACGTGGCTCGTCGAATGTAAGCTCGGAGTTAGCTTCTTCGACGACGACGGCGGTTGGGCAGGGCGGGCGGGAAGAGGCACCACCTGCATATCAAATTGCGTAAAGTGCGCATGCCAATGTGGATAATAGGAGTGGGCTCAGGACATCGGAAGCGAAGCGATATCAAGTAAGGTCGTGCCTGTATGTTGTACTTTAAGGACTTTTAATCTTTTTTTGGAAGCGGTCAGGATGTATTTTTAGTCCTGGTCCGTAGCGAGAACTGTGGTCACTATTAATGTGGGTCCAAGTGATGCGTCCCGCCAACGGGCTTGAGATAGGACGTTTCGTCAATCCTCATCGATCATCAGCTTCGAACCCTTGCTGGTCCCTCTTGCACGACGTCCAGAACACACCCAAATACATGGGTGCTACAAGTTCATAAGTACAGAGCGCTGATTTGCCCATGGGCTGGGTTCTATCTAGTGGAAAGGGAGCCTCAATTGTACTTCAAAGTTGTACTTCAATGGGTCGACTGATTTGGTTCAGAAAAGACAAAGAAGGACTATCAACTATATGTGCATCTTCGTCGTCGCGATCACGAAGTTGAGACTGAATGCTAGGCTTTGAATACTATGAACCCATTACAGCCCATTACTGGACTGAATCCTGATTGACCAATTACTTGTTTACTTTATGATATAGTCTGTGCATGTCGCACCCATATAAAGGTGGTTGACATCGCCAGCTCGACACAAGAAATTACCGACGCGAATCCTAGAAGTACTGTATATTGTTGTCAGATACTCCAAAAGAATTGTAAGTAGAACGCAACGCAATTGTCTTGACTCTTTTTAGTTTCTTAAACTTCGTGGACGCAATTTTCAAGTCAGTTACTTACGTTGAATGCTTTTATTAGCGAAACCTGGTATATTGCTTCGCATCCTTGGATTTGTACAATTCTGCAAGCCATTTTGACAATGTTTCTCTACGTGTTCCATACTTAAGGATAGAGGGTTACAACCGACATACATAACAACCGGTAGGTCCAGTAGACAGGCCCATCATGATGAGTCCAAGGCAGAAACGAGAAAAAAGATTAAAACAAGAGATCCGAAGATTTGTAGACAATTGAGAGTGCAGGACCTTTGTTTTCTGTCCACAAAAGACGCCAGTGGTGGAAGTTCATAACAAGAAGGCTGTACAGTTGACGTGGCGTAAAGAGCAATTCTCCCCACGTGCTCCTAGAAAGCATTGTAAAGAGAATGCTTAAAACGGACGCGAGATTATACCATGCTGTATCACCTTACGCTCCCCTCATTCTCCATAAACCTTCATTTAAGCACACGGGACTGATTTCCTGAATTATCTGCACATCGAGCACCCTTTTGGAACACAAAAGAGCAGGTAAGTTCTGTACAAATTTGCAACCATTCGCCTCATTTATCAATCCAGGTTATAACCTACCAGGAACTCACTCGCGATCTATGGCCCAACCTCCAAACCAACCTCCAAGCGATCCGCAGGCTCAGCCTCAACCATATCCGACCCAACCTCCAAGTCACCCTCGGATTCACGCCCAGGCACCACAACCTCCCCCGCCGCCCGGCGCTCGTCGTATACTAGTCGCGGACTGTCCCATTCTAGTTTGGATGCTTTCTTTAAATCGGGAGTACACGAAACAAGTGAGCCATGCTATTGATATAACCCTGAATTCATCTGACCTGCAACGCAAAGGAATACGATGCGTGCTACAGGGTTGTTCAGACATGCGTGGAGCATGACAAGGTAAAATATGAGCCCAAGAACTCAGACAGCTTTCGTGAGTTAATTTCTACCTTGTCAAGTGATGTACATGCTCATTATTGCCCGTCCTAGGTAATCTAATCACTCTAATGCTCCCACTACTCATGATGAGGCATCGCCGGATACCTCGTGCAAAATGGAAGGACTGTGTGACCCCTACAGGGAAGCATTGGATTGAGCAGGTGTGTGCCGTCGAGCTCGTGTGTTGCGTGTCACTCATTACTTATTCTATTTCTCCGCTTCCAAAAGGCCCAGGATGATATGACCCCCGAACGCTTCATGCAGTCCATGATTGGATACCACCTGACTTACGAAGCTTCTCTGTGCGCAATGGCAATGTGCCAGGGCACACAGCGACGCGTTATCAACATCGGGATAGGCGCGAAACAGGTCGCAGTTGACCCCCGTGGTGCTTTAGTGTTGACATACGTAGAATCTCAATCGCACCTGGTCAGCTCCAATTCGCCAAATCACCGTCGTCTCATCGATATTCATTTACCCACCATGTAGCTCACTGCGCTGGAACTTGAAACCATCACTGCCGAAAAAGAAGACGAAACGATGCTTCGGCGGTTATGCATAATCATCGCGCTCAAGAAAGCCTATATCAAAGCAATAGGCCAGCCCATGGGCTTCGATTTCTCAAGACTTGAATTTAACATCCCCGACCGGAAGGCGATTGGGGACGGGCATCCCCTGCAAGGATGGGAGTTCCGCGTATGGAGGGTCACGCTTGGCGTGGCGCGGAAAGACCAATTGATCAATGAGACGTACGAATGTGCCTGTGCGTTTTTCCGCGGTAGCCAGGAGTCGCGGTTTGTGTTCTATGAGCACCAACAGCAGCTGAACACTTGGGTACAGTTTATCAACATTGATCAGATGTTGAAGGTCATTCCAAAACTCACTGCGTAACGGACCAGACTTGTCCCGTGGTTTCTCCCATTTCTCTCGTTATCACCGTCTTCTCTCCATATCTTTTTTTTATCATGCACGATCGTACCCCTTCTCGAAATCATCAGCCCATTCACAACGTCTTACTCATCTCACCCATTCACCCGTCCATCACTTACCTATCTATTTATATCTGGTCTTGAATGCTGTGTACACCTCGCTAATTATCTCGATATCGCGCTGCTGTTGTAGAGTATACCTGTTACTACGTGTCCAATGGAACCTATCATGTAAACCTGTTTTTTCTCATTTGTCCTCTCAAAACATCACACTGATTCGTTGAATTCGATGATGTATTGAGTATGTGATCATTCCATAAGCAGTACGATGTGGATGAGTTGGATGAACAGAGACAGACTGGAACGAAGACTGCAAGTCATTGTGAGATAAAAAGAGGCAGCCATTTGCATCAAGAGCTTGAATACGATCAAGTGGTGGTGGTGTGGGATGGAGAATGGGTACCAGTCATTTTATGAGAAAGCAACTAGTCAAGATGGAAGGGCAAGAAAATGAAAGTTTAAAGGTGCGAAAACAGAGGTACGGTACTGATGAGAAAAGACAAACGGAGAGGGCAGAGTTGACGGCGATGCGATGCTTAAACGTAAGGAAGGTAACACAGAAGGCATAGTAAGGAATTATCACAGTCTAAAACCCGCCTCAACTAGGCTCCAGCATTAGGTGGAGTCGAAGCCGTCGCATGCGCAGAATATGGGGGCTGCTGGTAGTAACTATGTGGCCAATCCTGGCCCCCACCACCCGGAGCCGCAGACGCCGCCGTCGCACTCCACAGCGTCCCGATCGGCTGCTGCGGCAGATGCTGCGTGTTCAACGAGCCCACAGGCGGCGGTCCAATCGGCCGAGGTGAACCAAACCCAGGCGCACCCCACGGTGTCCTCCCCTCACCTACCGCACTCCGTGGGCTCGCAGGCCCCCATCCTTGACCGACAGCTCCAATATTCCCAGGTCCCATACCAATCCCCATCCCCATCCCAATCCCGATCGGCGCCGTCCCGCCTCGCCTCGACGTAGACGCGGAGATGACCTCGTCGCCATCTTCCACAAGCGCCGATGATCCCAGCACGCCTTTCGGGCTGGGTGACCTCCGGATGGGCGACCCGGACCCCGAGCTCCCCTCGCCTGTACCAGTAGGTCGGGCAATAGGTGCAATCGGGCGCGTGATCGGCCCAGGGTCCGCAAGGATCGAGCCGCGTCTGCCCGTTCCAGGCGCGAGCGACAGTGACAACAGCGACGGCGCAGACGGACTCGATGGGAGGGGCGGTTTTGCTTTGCTCGGCGGGCCGATGGGCGCGACGGGCCCGCGGTTGAACTGCGGGTCGAAGGGCGGATTAAAGTTCCGTGGGAGCGGGGAGGGTGCGAGCTGGCCTGGGTGTTGTTGTTGTTGTTGCTGCTGCTGCTGCATGCTGGGTCCGCCGAAGCCGTATCCCATGGGCCCGAAGTTGCCTATGCGTGGGGACATGCCAGGAGGCGGGATCATGCCAGGCGCACCTTGTGCGTACATCATCGGCGCGCCTTGGGAGAGAGGCGGGAGGTGGTTGGGCATCTGCGGGGTGATGGGAGTTTGGGGCTGGGAGATCATCTGCGGGCCGCGGGACGGCTGTTGCTGGTTGCGCGAACCTGGGCCTTGCTGTCCCATGGCAGAGCTGGAGGAGACTGGGGAGATTGGGGGCACCTTGTTGAGGATCTTCTTCGGAGTTGTGCCGTTTAAGTTCCCGGATCCGGGTCGCTGGCTGAGGGAGGAAGAGGAGCTCGAGGCTGAGGCGTTGCTCCGGATACCACCAGCACGGCCGGTGCTAATCTTGGCATTGCTGCTTCCTGCGGTGGGAGACGCGATGGCACCACGATGCTGCATGGCAAGGCGCTCGCGTGCTTCACGTTCGGCCTTTTCCTCCCTCTCCTTCGCAAGTTTCCTGTCTCTTTCCTTTTCCCGCTCCGCCTTCTCAGCCTGTTCCTTCTCCAGCTTTTCAGCTTTCGCTTTTTCGGCTTTCTCCCTCTCAACCCTCTCCCTCTCCAAGCGTTCCTCCCGCTCCCTCGCTAGCCGAGCCTCTTTCTCCTCCTTCAGCTTTCTCTCCTTCTCTTCACGCTCTCTCCGTTCAGCCTTGGCCTTCTCCTCCTTTTCTTTCCTCTTCCGTTCCCGCTCAGCCTCTCGCTCCTTCTCTTCCTGAATCCTTTTCCTCTTCTCTTCTTCCTTCCGGGCACGTTCCTCATCAGCAGCCTTCTTTGCAGCCTCCCTACGCGCACGCTCTTCCTCCCGTTTCTTTCGGGTTTCCTCCTCAATAGAAGCCTGCTTCGCTTTCAAAGCAGCCTCTTCCGCCGCCTTCTCGGCGGCCTTCTGCGCACGCTCCTCGTCCTTGGCTTGCTTTTGTTGCCTGATCCGAAAGAAAGAAAGTATTAGCACGTATCAGTTTTAAAAACTTGCAGCATCATGCAGAGTGACGAAAGAGAGACAGGAACACATACCGCTTCTTTTCCTTCTTCTTCTGGTTCTGCGTCTGTTTCTTCGCTTCCCGCTCTTTGCTCAGCTTGTCTTCGTCCTCGAGCTCGCGGAGCAGTTGCAGCTGTCTCTCCTGGGCCACTTTCTCGCGGTATGCCTGCAGAACCCGCTGCTCGAACATCCGGGCTGCGAAGATGGAGAACATACGCTTTCCTTCTTCCGACTTCTGCTCTTCCGTCATCGCCTGTGATTTGGGGGAAATATTAGCCGCGGTGGCGGAGAAACTACGAAAAAATTACCTCTTCCTCGTCTTCGTCGTCCTCGTCTTCATCCTCGTCGTCGTCCTCATCCTCCTCGTCATCCTCGTCACCATCCTCATCCTCATCATCCTCGTCCCGCCGCACCCCATCATCATCCTCGTCGCTATCGTCCTCAACGTCACCAGCAGCCTCCTCCTCCCGCTGCATACGCCGTTCCGCAAGCTGCTCCATCATCTCGAGGAACTTCTGACCGTCGTTCTTCAGCAGGTCGTCTGCAACAGTCAAAATATTGCCCGGGCCTTGGGAAGGTAATCTAAGTGAGAAACCAACCATCTACAGCACATTAAGATATTCACCGGTCACAGTAAGGCTGTTCTTGATGTTGAAGAGCCCGTCCCTACCTTTGGCATCTTCGTCGGCGGTTCGCCTGCCATTGGCCTTTTCCTGTGCCGGTGGAGGCGGAACGGGAGGACCGCCCGCCCTTCGTGCGGGTTTGGCCTTGGCATTCCTGCGATCTGTAGGTGGTCGTCCGTCATCCTCTTCATCTTCATCTTCGTCTTCCCCCTCACCTCCATATTCACCTTCATCCTCCTCCTCCTCGCCGCCTTCGTCCTCCTCCTCGTCCTCTTCGCCAGCGTATTCCTCGTCCTCGCCGACCTCGTACGGTTCCCCGTCCTCGGACTCACTCTCCTCGGCGTTGGGGTGTGGATGCGGATGGGTGTGTGGGTGTGGATGTGGGTGTGGGTGGAGATGCGAGGGGGGGACGGGAGGCGTCGCATCGACGGCGGGTTTCCTGCCGTTCGCTTGCTGCTTTGTTCCATCCTTGCCACCGCGCGTGGGACCACCGTTGTGGCCGACGACGACGCCGTTCTTGTCCAGCTCGACGCTACCGGGGAAGGGGCCGGGTCCGGGAGGGGGAGGGATGGTTCCGCCAGAAGAGACGTATCGCTGCTGGTAATTCGCGTACTGTTCAAGCTCCTCGTAATAAGCATCGTACAGTACCTCGAGCTCCTCCTCTATCGCGCTTCTGTGAACAGGTAGACGAATGAAAAGAATGAGTGATCGATTTTGTTGGAGTAAAAAAATGCCACCGACCTTTTCCGACCACAGACGGCACAGCTGCAGCTGTGTTTCTGCTGCTCCTTCATCTTCCTGAGGACGGTGTCCTTTTCGATCTTGACGAGACTCCTGCGCTCCTCCTCGCCGAGCCCGAGCCAAAAGTCCTTTATCCGCTCCCGCTCCTCGGTGGTGCTCGTGCTCCAGATCTTGTTTGGCTTTGCAGGCTGTGCATTATGTGCAGAGGCACCCGAGGCTGGTGGCCTGCCCTTGAGTGGGCCCGAAGCATTGGACAACGGTGGCGATGGATGGTGATGAGCATGTGGGTGTGGTTGTTGCTGCTGCTGCTGGACCTGGTTGTAAGCCAGCGGTGCTTTTGACGCTGCGCGTGCGCTCCGCTGGGTCTGCTGCTGGCCATTAGCTGCAGACGGCTGTGGCGCATAGGCCATAGGCTTTTTGCCAATGGATACGGAGCTCGGAGGCGCCTGTTGCACGGGCAATGCTCGATTCGCGGACATGCCAGTGGTAAACGGGAAACAGGAAAATGTTAGGTAAGCTTGCAGCCAAACACGAGCCTGGGAATCAATGACCTCGATGAGTCGTGTCGCGCACCGAGTCGTCTCTTGTCTCGCTCGCAGATCCTCGCCCCTTAGTCGTCTCTTGTCTCGCCCGCAGATCCTCGCCCCTTACCTCTGCCCGTTCCCGCACGATGCGACTGATTTCGGGAGAGTTGTAAAGATGGAGACGGACTTTATACTAGTGTGACTTGATGGGAATAAAATTCATGGGTACGTTAACGGGGACCTTGAGGACGTCAACGGAGACCTTGAAGCAGCCAATGACCGACGAGACGCCAAGTTTTTTGCTCTGTTCAGGAACGCACATCTTCGAAAAAAACACTGTAAGGTCCAAAATCCTCTTTCTTCTACTTTTTGCAAGATCATAACTTCACCTCCCCGCAGGGAGCTCGCAGTGGGAAAAAAAAGACGGGCCGTCGCAGGGTTTCTGCAGCGGCCAGTCGGCGACATTCGTTGGACTATTTCTACGGTGGACAATTGGGTACGGCTATTCTACCGTGCGACGGAGAGTCGGCATGGGATTGAGTTTGAGGTCACACGTCGCGAGAGTTGCTTGAGGCCGCAGATGATTGAGGCATGGCAGTTGCACTTGAGGTCACGCAGATCACGTAGAGTCACTGTCGTATCAGGAAATGCAACCAAGTATTTCTGAAAATAACTCACGGGACGCGGGACGACATCAGAAAGCGCATGTACTCAGCGTTCGGAAACATTCGCTCACGACGTGTGCATTGACCTCGAAAAATGGTCTAAAGGCGTCAGAAAGTCACGCAAAGTGTCGTGGAAAATACTCACGTAGGCGGCCGACTATGTGCTGCGCTTACGTTCAGAACTTGTAGTACAACATGTCGTGGAAATAACTCACCCACCACGAAATAACTGAGAGCGACACCGCTCACGTCCCTTGTGTTGCCGACATGGTCGCCTTTCCTGCGTATATTCCTGCTCACAACAACGAAAGGGAGTTAGCAAACTTCATGTTCTGTTAATCACATCATAGCCAAGAGCCAGTCGCTCACGGAGGTATCCTGTCAGTAAACGTGTACTTCCGCTCGCCGCGGGGGCCGGAACCTCTGCAGAATTATCGTCGAAAACCTTGCAAAATGACATCCAAAATACCAGAATAAGCGAAGAGATTAGCCGAGATTAGCCGAGAATACTCACCGTATGAATCGACGACGGTCGCCCACGGAGCTTTCCTGTCAGTAAACGTGGACTTCCGCTCGCCGCGGGGGCCGGAACCTCTGCAGAAATATCGTCAAAAACCGTGCAAAATGACATCTAAAATGCGAAAATAAGTGAAGACATTAGCCGAGAATGCTCACCTCGACGTATGAATCGACGACGACGCGACAGCTGAGAGCGACGGCGGTCGCTCACGTAGGTTTCATGTCAGTGAACAAGTGCTTCCGCTCGCCGCGGCGGCCGAAATCTTGTTACATTTTCACATCTAAATGACAATAAAAGGTCAGTCAAAACAACACAATACGCGAGGAAAACGCTCTGGGATCGTGGTGCTACGCACCACTCCGCAGGGCTACATGCAGCATCTCAGACAGAGGGTAGATGGCCAGACCTTCAGTAGAATTACCATCAGATAGAGTTAACACGAATCAAAAGCAGACATACCACAAGTGAGAACAACGCCGTCGGCGCGGTGCCACGCCCACTCTGCATCCACCAACGAAATATCAAAGGTGGAGGTTGGCTCCCCGTGGGGCCAAGGCCTGTGCAGAGAGAAGGAAACGATGGAAAACAAACATACGTTCAGCGAGAATCAACGTGTGGCGTGCCTCCCATAGCATGAGTCCCTGCGTAGGCCATGGTGTAGCTAAGAGCGACACCAGTCGCTCACGGAAGTATCCTGGCAGGATGTGTGTGGTTCCGCTCACCGCGGGGGCCGAAACCTCGTGGGATTCTGCATCGAAAACTGATCTACAGGATGAACGAATGATCAGCGAAATACAAGCAAAATGAGCGGGAAACGTGCGTGACTCGTCAAGATAACTGCACATCTCCCGCTCCCCCTAGTTACCCGATATCCGTCCAGATGATCTGCTTGAGATGGGAAGCGTGTGGTGTGGAACAGGGTGTTGAATTCTTCGCGGCACTAGTGCACGCGGCGTGTTTGAGGTGTCGCATCATGGTGGTTGGACGTGGGCCGCGGTATAGCTATGAGCGACATTGGTTGCTCACAGATGTTTCCTGGTAGAATGTGTGTGGTTCCGCTCGCCGCGGGGGCCGAAACCTCGTGAGATTCTGCATCGAAGACTGATCTATGGGATGAAAAGATGATCAGTGAAATACAAGCAATATGCACAGTAAACGTACGTGAATCGTCAAGATAACTGCACATCTCCGGCTCCCGCTAGCTACACGATATCCCAGCGAGATAAGCCATCACGGCCTGTTCGAGACCGCGATGAGGGTGTCCAGATGATCTGCTTGCGGCGGCAGCATGTGGTGTGGAACAGGGTGTTGAGGTTAGTGAGGATGCGCAGCTTGTTCAAGTAGGGTGAAGCAGAAGTCGGACTAGGTGCGAGGGGTGGACACTTTATTGATCGATGTCGTGTGGGGTAATGATCGAGGAATTTGCGATGTTGAAACAAGTTGCTGGCAAAGATCATGTTTGTCAAATTCGAGCACACCAAATACACATACATGTGGCTTACCTTTGAACTTCTCCGGTGATGCCAAACAACGCCGAAGATCATCGACAATACGAGAAGACACAAAATGATTTATGTCTTCGAGAGGATGGGGGAGCAGAATGGCATAGGTTGGCCAAGGGTGAATATGGAAACTCACCATTATCTCACAGTTCTTATACTCTCTTTTCATTCACCGCCGGAAAACTGCGAGCCATTGTCTGCGGTGTAACAGATCTGCCATGCACTAAATTGTAGGAGCCGAAATATTTCGGGGCCTTCTAAATTCGCATATTTCGGCTAATTTCTCGGCACCTATTTTTGGATTCAATACATCACAGGTAAGTATTCATTCCAATTCAAGTTTCAACTGCTGGACTATCCAAAGCTATTCACAAAATGCAAGGATGCCTAGGTGATTACTAGGCATCCTTTCATTCTGGGAATACTCTGGATAGGTACATACTGTATTGTTTGCTGACACTTCAAAGCTTTCCTGATATTATGACCCTGACTTTGAAATCCATTGTTCTTCGGGTATAGAACTTTCTGATCAAGCTTGTAGTTTGATCTCCGTGGTTTGATCTCCATGATTTGATCTCCGTGACTTGAATTGTACTGACCCACCTTCTCTGCCCAGGTTCCGAGTGGAGGTCGAGTTCAACTCAATCTTATCATGATTTGAGATATTATCTAATCAATGCATTCTCGACACATCTCACGTTTCTGTGCTCACTCCCAAATGCCTCTCGCTGAGCCCTGCACTTGGTATGTACTTTTTACGCAACAGGCAAAGTTGTGTCATGATTCCAATATATCTCTTCTCTTCTCTTGGAAGCATCTTCCATGCTCGCCGTAATTCCACACATGACAGACCCTACAATAGAAATTAGTGCATGGTACGTCCGCTCCGTGCAACACAATATATCTTTTCATAAGAGCTTCCATTTCGAAAGAACAGCATTTTGTTTAGGCCAAGGCACACACCACGTAATGCCTGATCGCTTTCCCGCCAAGTGCCACTACATCGGAAGTTCGCATCGTCTTCCCGCCGATGACTTTTACGCAATCCCATTCAGTTTCGAATACCGCTCGGACATCTGCGCATGAGCAGTATAAAGTGCGAGAGAGTTCCTTCAAACTTCTCATCAGCTCACTGCTGCTTTTCCTCGCTCCCCTTCCCCTCCTCATCTCTCCGACACTGTATGCTCATTCCAGAACATCTGCTGGTATGTATTTCGCAATCCTCTATTTGGCTGCTTGCTCACCGTTATGTTGCGTAGCACCGCATACAGCCGCAGATGTATTTTCCGGACCTGCTAATGATCAGAATAAAATGACGGGCATGTATGTATGGCATCAGACTCTCCTCGTATACTCGTTAGACATCTTCATGTCATTCGCAGCTGAAAATCCTTCATGGTACTCGCCAAGTAGCTCATTCTGGCTTACCGTATTAGCTCTCCCCTCACAGCAGTTTTTATTGATTGAGCAATTCACATCATCTTCCTTCTCGTAATTTTCTCCTTATGATCATCTCCCCTGCAGAAGTGTCATCATCACTAGCTAACAGATGCTGTTGTAACCATACCATATGTTTCAGCGAATTCTTGTCGTAGATAGTATATAGATACAAAATCAAATTGTTTATACCTTCTCTTGTCATTTCAGGTCCCAAAGTTAGGTGTCTTGTGTTATCAATGCCGCCGAGCATCCATGTAATCAGTATTGGTGGTTAGAAAAGGTAGTCATTGTTGAGCAAGAATTGTGTTAATCTGAAGTATACTACCAGTCAAAAGAGGCGTACTTACATTGAGGTTTCCATTGTACTTGTCGTAGTGTTGTTTGTATTCGAATGCAAATTAGATTCGCGTTCATTGTGAAATGAACTCTAGCTGCCCATTCATGGAAAAGATAACCTAGAACAATAATAGAATAAATACCGTGTCGCGATAAAATACATAGGCATTCAATGTTTGACTATCGAGATAAACCACACTTGTTCCATGAACGCGTTGAATGAACTGAACCGAATTGTTGTGAGTAGGAAACACTCGAACGCAGATTTTATCTGCATTGTACATATAGAGCATCGAGAATCATATTCTTTGACTGTTGACGATGCCTTGATTATATCTTGAGCAACTGTGTTTCGATGGATAATGTTCCGGCTTGATGTTCATGAGTCGTGAATCTCTGTCACTAGAAGTACCTATGCATATTTTAGTTCTAGATCAAACGAGCAAGTACATACTACATGAATTGAAACCATCCGTCTGATACGAGAGTTGCTTTCTGAGCAAACAAGTTTTGTATATCTTCGTCTACAGGAGCTTGATATCTTGTTTCGACGAACTTTCATCGCGCAAGCACTGAAGCTTCATTTCACATTGATTCCTAGTAATTATTGTCAGTGCAAATAAACGTCTCACTTCGCGTTCCAAATATTGGTGCTGATCATACAACATCCTTACTTCTCCCATTTGTCTCAAGGTCAACACAGGAACATAATCAAAGTACATCAATTCTATGCCACACACAGCATTGCGGGACATGCCCCGCAAGCCAACGAAAGGAAACGGCATCTGGGAGAACAAAAGGAGTACTTACCGTGTCGTCAATTCAAGAGCTCAGCATCGCCCTTGTCCTCCACGTAATCTGATGATCAGCACGCGCAGTGATCCACAACCGCTTGTTGGACTCGACGCCGATTACCTTGCGCCGTCCCGAGTCCTGGTTTCTGAGTTCAGCAGGATGTATCTTGCGTTCGTTCCAGAGTGAGCGTACCATGAGCGCGGGTTCCGGCGTTCCTATCGTTCCTATCGTTCCTGCCGCTGTACAGTAGGGTCCCGCGTTAATTGCCATCGTCTTCATTCAGTTGCGGGCTTCTCGATCGCAGATCTCGTCATCCATTGTGTGTGTTGTCATGGTCCGAAGTCCGCGTCCCAAGACCGCTTGATGATTTCGGTGCAGGGTCACCGTTTGGTGTGTTTGACGGTGGGGGCCGTTCCGTGGTTTCGGGTGTGGCGCAGGATTCGATACATCCCTGTGTGTATTGGGGTGAAGGGTAAACCGGGCACGTCTGGTGCTTTCTTGGCATTGTACAGCACAGGCAGGTCAGCTAAACAGACGTGGGGAGTGGACCGACATCAACGTGAGGTCGAGGGGACGGCGGGTCTTGCACCTGGCATCGAGTAGTTCTCCTCCGTGTTCCCGAATTCAATCTTCCAAGAGAAGATGGAATATTCGGCTGTGAAAAAGAAGCTTGCATTAGTACAATGATTGGAAACCGGCATGAAAAGGAGAGGGGTATACCCTCCGGATATTCCATTCTCCATTCTCCTTCTCGTACGTAGTGATTGGCATCCGCAACAACGTTCCAGAATTGTTGTGTGAGCGCCGTCAGCATCGTACCGCCTATTCCGTGGTGCGAGCGTCGCAACAACAGATATTTGGCTGGTGGAAATCAGATGTTTTGTAAGTCGACATACGTATGTCGGCCGGAATACGATGAGAACATATCCATTGTTCTCGTCCCCATTAACATCCCGTTCCCCGCGTCTCGCTTATTCAGCCTTGTTGCATGACGTATCCGCGTTCTTGATGGGCGAGATGTTGCGGATAATCCAAAATGGGTTGTACATACAACGTCAAGAGAGATGGTGTGGCGTAGGGTAAGGATACCCGCCGTGTCCCATTGTGGACCATGTACGTTTCCTCCGTGTCCCCGCACCCAAGCGAAATAGAAGAATCGGCTGTGGAAGGTATAGTTCGATCGAAATCAGGCACGAAAACAAAGCGACTACTGCTTACCGTGCCCCGCACTCGTCATTGTGATTGGGATGCACAATGTTCCCAGACTGCAACTTGTGTCTTCCGTTGCGATAGGCGGCGCATCGACGGAAAGGAGTTGAACGAGGAGCGACTGGCTCTCTTCCGTGTTCCCGAATCCATGCTACGAGTTGGAAATTTGAAGATTCGGCTCTGAATATGAAAGAACGTGAATTGTCAGTTAGTCTGGACTAATTTAATGATCGAAACTGTGCTGACCTTTGTACGGTGTATCAATTCCCCGCGTTCGATGTCGAGTGCTACACCACCGAACATACAGCTTCCTCGTTATCGCAATCTTCTCCCCTCTCGCCTCTTCCTAGACGTCCCCGCTGGCCCTGCACAGTGAACGTTTACCGTCGCGCCGGCCGTGTCGAAGAGTGGTGGGTGAATACTTTGTGCCAGGCGGTCGGCAATTGGTCTTAGCGTGGGGCGCGATTTGCGGTGGTGGCAGTGCGTATGTACGTACGAGCGGGTGTGTTGCATGTGAACCTGCAGCGATCACTTTTTTAGCCGGAAGTGTATAAAGGGGAAGGAAGGAGCTTACTTTTTCATTATCCCTTCGTTCCATTTCCTTCGCTTTCCTCGTCCTACTATCACTTTCTCCTCGTCTTCACGTCTCTGCTGACATACGGTACGCTTTGTTTATTGTTTCGCATTGTTCCTTGTTCTGATGATCTTACCGTTTCCGCAGGTCGAGACTCGAGGATGTCGTAGTCGACAGTCTAGTCGCTGGCCTCCTGCTTCTCATCGACAGCTTCCCCGACTCGGTCTGCCTCCCTTCCTCGCTCTCTCTACGTGTCATCCTCCCCGGATCGGTACGTGTGTTTCTTCTTCATTGTCGTGCCGGATTCGTGCTCACGCCTTTCCCATCATTTCTCAGCCATCGTGTTCAGCGGGGCCACCATCCACGACGCCCGACTCGGCTGGGATCATCTCTTGCACGATGAAGGTGCGGGGTTGTTGTCCTTGCACGGTGGAGGTCGTTCTAGAGGTCGTTCTGAATCATCGAGGATGATCAGGACGTGAAACAGGTCTTCTTACTACGTATCGGCTGCGCGATTCCTCTGTTGGTATGTTATCCCGTGCCCTGCGTGCTATTCTCGTCGCTGATCATTTCTCTTCTCTTGTAGTTATCATTTCGATGTGTCGATCGTGGAGTGGGAGCGGCGTCGATTGCGAACGCATGCGGATGTTGGCTTGAGTGGCCGTAGGGGAGCATTTGCGCTGGCGGGAGCGGAAACCACGCTGTCAAGGAGGATGAGGACGTGTGCAGAGAAGGAAGACATACACTTACACTATATCGTAGTACGCGCATGCGCCCCCATGCTCGTTTCTGTCCCGTCATTTGCACTGCCCGTAGGTGCTGTTCAACGCTTGGGCGTGCGCCGCATGATGCCTGCACTGGGTGTACTCTGCTGAGTCTGCGAGCAGACGATTGTTATATCGATTGCAGGTGGTGCTGGGGACATCATTTGATGGTGCACATGCTGTCGAATGGGGGCTGGCGTTGGCGCGCGGTGTCAGTACGAGTGCGAAAAGCTGAAAGAAAAGGGTACGTACCATTTCCTCTAGATCCAAACCATCCAAGGCTCACGACACGTCTCGTTTCAGATCGCTGATTGTCGTCCCAGGGGAGAGTTGGCGCTGTGGACGATGAGCAGAAGGCGAAGCGGATGAGAAGGAATGTGTCGAAGGTGCTATTGAGCTTGGGGATGGTGTCGTGCCGAATCGAGTGGAACATTCAATTCTATATAGCGCTGTACTGTTGTACGATAGAGAAAAGAAAAATGTGTAAAGTTAATAGTAATGAGTGTTGGTTGACAAGGCATGCAGTTCAGTGGATTATGCATGCGAAGTCAAAGTAATCCGGAGTTTTCGATGTCGAATCCAGTTTGTTTTGAGATGTGTTTGTGTTTTTGCAACCAGTTGGATTTGACGTTTGCGTTCAATCTGTAATTTGCGAGGCGAGTTAGTTGCAGGCGTAGATCTTATGTTATGGCAGTAAATCTTCATTGACAAGGATCACATTTCTAGTATATGTGTACTGTATCTCAGTAAATAGATCAACTGAAAGTACTTACCGTTACTCGAGATTTCACATTTCTCCTCTGCTCCTGTACGCGTCGAGAACGAAATAGAAACGATATATTCTGCACAATATGTACAAGCCGGTGCGGGACACACACCCACCACGGCAATACGAACATAAGGAAAAGTCAGAATAACGGAAACGGAAACAAATCACCCCAGGACAACCACAGGAATATCGACGCGGAAATCAAGTTAACAGTGTTAGAATCGCGCGTTCTTACCGTTGCAAGACCGCCCTTGAACTCGGTGATCCGCATGCTAAACTCTCGATGTCACAGTAACCAATGCCTCTCGAATCCCAGTTTCGCTGATGGTACACCTCGGTATCGTATTATCTCGTACAGTGGCAAAACATCTTCATCGCTCCAGATGACATGTGCAGCTCGCCACTTGAGATGCCGCGTGTCGCAGATCTGAACAGCATGGATGAGCTTGAGTCTTGAAGCTCGAGCCTTGCATGGGTGGTATTTCCGGGTGTGTTCGTGGTCCCCGATGTCATGGTGCCGTAGGGTGAAACGCGCAGCGTTCCAAGACTGTTTGGTGAACTCGGCAGATGGTTGACGGGTACCTAAACAGCTGTCCTTGTCCCTGCTAACGGTGTCTGTGTACGGCGGAGGCGAGTTGTATATGTTTGCAGCGGTCGTTCGAGGGATCGTTATTCGTCGGGACGTTGTCGATATCCTCCTCACCGCCATCCAGTCAGCTTGTCCCGCAATTTCGTTCTCCCGCACCTTCTCTTCTCCGTGAAACGTGGAAACACGTCTAAAAAAGAAGATGGAAATTTCATTAGTCCATCGGAAACACGGAGGTCGTGCCAACCTACCTCCTTTGCTCGTTCGTCCTGCTCCCCTCTCATTCAACGTTGCCGTCTCGCTCACCATTAGCACATGCTCCACGACATCCCTCATACAGTTCTCGTCGCAGCGGAAGGGACACAACGCGAGCCGAGTTCGAATATAAGACGACCCTGCACACTAAACGTCCCTCCGTGCGGGGTTCGGTGCGAATGTGCGGCGGCGCAGGGGAATGCATTGTGCCGAATATATGCGGTATTGGCCCAGATGTACGTACGAGCGGGTGTTGAATTGATGAATTCTTTTTTTAGCCGCGCATGTATATATAAGGAGGGGCGAATGCTTACGATTCTATCATCCTCTCCTCCCTCCTCTGTCCTTCTCTCCCACCCACTTCTCTCGTCCTCTTTCCGACGTCTCCATGTCGCAAGCGCCCTCCTCCGCCCCCGCCCACCATCGTTCTTGCTCATGGGCATGCTACGTGTTCCTCAAGGTATATGCGCTCCTGAATCTTGTACGTGTACCGAAACTGATAATACTGGGTGCTTCCAGACTTCACGGTGTCAGTGCGATATTCCCGCTCCCCGCCGCCTGTGCTCGTTGCAGTCACTGTGATTGCTGGTACATCAGGCGTTCCCTGCATTTGATGGAATATCTTATTGACGCGTCAATCAGACTGATGAAAAAGGTTTACCTGAGATGTGGAAACCGCGTTCTGACCTCAATATGGAGGTCTCCACATCGGAAAAGTCACAGATCTGGCCCCCGCGGGGAGCGGCAACACGCCCTTCCTCCTCGAAGTCCCCGCTGTCGAAGGGTAGTGTCTGTTGACATCGTGGAGCGGTGCGTAGCACCGCGATCGTTCGTAATTCGGTTCATCTAATTTGTTAGCGTGTACGAGATACTCCACCGATTACTTACATGATGACCTCTGTTATGTCGTCTTTCCCTCCTGACTTTTCACAGATCCTTCCTTCCACTGGGAGCGGTAACACGCCCCTCCGGAGTAATGTGTTTGTGTTGCTTGTCTTGCGGAACACCGCGATCGACCGTGAGGTCGTCGTTCCCTGCATAGCCGGGCGATCTATACTAGTTGAGAACATACCTTTGGGGAGAGGCACCATGCCCCTCGAGATTCCCATTTGCCCAAGGGGGATGGTGTGTCCTCGCAGCGGCGCTAGCCTGGCACCGTGATGTTCCGTAGATACTGTTCGTTCCCTTGAGGATGAGCGCATACATTCACAGGTCAGATGAGTTAAGACTTTAGATCTCGAATGCGCGTTCTTGTGCTTTCAATGCATGTCATCCTCGAGGTCGTCGTCGATCGAGCAGTGCTCAACATCGTGATGCACGATCTTGCACTGCGCAGTTCGTTGCGCCGCCGTTTTGTCGATCACCCTACACGATCTTTGATACAGTATCAGTTCCATGTAGTCGGTAATGAGAGAAAGTCGATACGTACCTCAATATTGTCGTCTCCGTATGTTGCCCTCCAATAAACTCGTTTAAACCTCGCAACATTGCCATTGTCGAGTGCGCCGTATGATCGTTGTTGACAACATGACGTGTTGATGGTTTTGTAGTATCCGTCGATGCACGTTGTGACTGTTCAACCGAGTACGAGAAGCATTTGTTTGAACTAGAAAGATAAATGAGTTGATGTATTGCGAGAATCATATGCACGCACCTCTCGCGGCATAGTATATGCTACGTAGACTGAATAAAGTTGATTGAATCCCTACTCATTATCAAAACACTTCATGCGCACGCTCCGACAGAAGACCAAAATCAATATAATTCATGATTCTACAACATACACAGCATCGCGGGACATGCCCCCGCAGATGAACAAAACACAACACGAGCTTGAAAGAACTTACCTCTGCGCCGAATCTTCACCGTTGCTGTCATCATCCGTGACATCTTCAAACTAAGGGCCGTGTCTTGTCCGAGGTTCCAAATGTTCTACATGAGGATGTCAGTGTCAGTTTAACCAAATCATCTCATCCACTGGCATGATTGATCTGTCTTGGCCGAGGTCTTCCTGATGCAGACGTCTCGTAGCGCACTCATCGGCTGGCAACGCAGGCTGCGAGGGGTGGCGAGGTGGATTCGTGTGGTGAGAGATCGGGATAGTGTCGTAGTCTGCGTGATCGAGGAGAGTTATAGGGATGAGGGATACAACTACTCACGATGTGTCAAATGTATGCTGGGTAGTGATTCCGTCGATGAGCGAAGGCCCGTGCAGTCAGCGTTGGCGTTCCGTGGCTATATGCGCAGCGCTCGCGGATGGAGCCAAAGATCCCGTCCCGTCTTCGAATGGGAGATCCTGCGCTGCGTCGAGTGCGGAATGAGGAGATGCCGGAGAGAGGCCCTCGCGCTAGGCCTGCGCTGCTCGAACATCCGGGCTGCGAAGTCAACGCTTTCCATCTTCTGACTTCTGCTCTTCCGTCATCGCCTGTGATTTGAGGATTAGCCGCGGTCGCGTAGAAACTACAAAAAACATACCTCTTCCTCGTCTTCGTCGTCCTCGTCATCATCCTCGTCGTCGTCCTCGTCATCATCTTCGTCGTCGTCCTCATCCTCCTCGTCATCCTCGTCACCATCCTCATCTTCATCATCCTCGTCCCGCCGCACCCCATCATCATCCTCGTCGCTATCGTCCTCAACGTCACCAGCAGCCTCCTCCTCCCGCTGCATACGCCGTTCCGCAAGCTGCTCCATCATCTCGAGGAACTTCTGACCGTCGTTCTTCAGCAGGTCGTCTGCAACAGTCAAAATATTGCCCGGGCCTTGGGAAGGTAATCTAAGTGAGAAACCAACCATCTACAGCACATTAAGATATTCACCGGTCACAGTAAGGCTGTTCTTGATGTTGAAGAGCCCGTCCCTACCTTTGGCATCTTCGTCGGCGGTTCGCCTGCCATTGGCCTTTTCCTGTGCCGGTGGAGGCGGAACGGGAGGACCGCCCGCCCTTCGTGCGGGTTTGGCCTTGGCATTCCTGCGATCTGTAGGTGGTCGTCCGTCATCCTCTTCATCTTCATCTTCGTCTTCCCCCTCACCTCCATATTCACCTTCATCCTCCTCCTCCTCGCCGCCTTCGTCCTCCTCCTCGTCCTCTTCGCCAGCGTATTCCTCGTCCTCGCCGACCTCGTACGGTTCCCCGTCCTCGGACTCACTCTCCTCGGCGTTGGGGTGTGGATGCGGATGGGTGTGTGGGTGTGGATGTGGGTGTGGGTGGAGATGCGAGGGGGGGACGGGAGGCGTCGCATCGACGGCGGGTTTCCTGCCGTTCGCTTGCTGCTTTGTTCCATCCTTGCCACCGCGCGTGGGACCACCGTTGTGGCCGACGACGACGCCGTTCTTGTCCAGCTCGACGCTACCGGGGAAGGGGCCGGGTCCGGGAGGGGGAGGGATGGTTCCGCCAGAAGAGACGTATCGCTGCTGGTAATTCGCGTACTGTTCAAGCTCCTCGTAATAAGCATCGTACAGTACCTCGAGCTCCTCCTCTATCGCGCTTCTGTGAACAGGTAGACGAATGAAAAGAATGAGTGATCGATTTTGTTGGAGTAAAAAAATGCCACCGACCTTTTCCGACCACAGACGGCACAGCTGCAGCTGTGTTTCTGCTGCTCCTTCATCTTCCTGAGGACGGTGTCCTTTTCGATCTTGACGAGACTCCTGCGCTCCTCCTCGCCGAGCCCGAGCCAAAAGTCCTTTATCCGCTCCCGCTCCTCGGTGGTGCTCGTGCTCCAGATCTTGTTTGGCTTTGCAGGCTGTGCATTATGTGCAGAGGCACCCGAGGCTGGTGGCCTGCCCTTGAGTGGGCCCGAAGCATTGGACAACGGTGGCGATGGATGGTGATGAGCATGTGGGTGTGGTTGTTGCTGCTGCTGCTGGACCTGGTTGTAAGCCAGCGGTGCTTTTGACGCTGCGCGTGCGCTCCGCTGGGTCTGCTGCTGGCCATTAGCTGCAGACGGCTGTGGCGCATAGGCCATAGGCTTTTTGCCAATGGATACGGAGCTCGGGGGCGCCTGTTGCACGGGCAATGCTCGATTCGCGGTCATGGTACAGGTAAACGGGAAACAGGAAAATGTTAGGTAAGCCCTATATTTCTGTGTTTGACCCCTCATCTGCAGCCAAACAACAATCCTTGGGTGGACCGCCACAGTGATCGTGAGTGCGCAGAGGTATTCAGTTTCAATCCATGCACCATATCGTCTTGCTATCTCTGCTCTGTTAAAATGTAGGCTCAATTGACTACAGGAAGGAGAGTTGTCGAGAACATTGCAGGGGTTCAAAAGTATCTAAAGTAAATACATATAAATAATAATATTTAAATTTAAATACTGTACTGAAAAGTTATCTCTGGAACGACCTCATCTCCAACATGTTCATTTCTCATCCAGCTCACAGCCTACCTAGACCTACCCATACACTCAGTGATAATACCGCACTGGATAGAATGCCCGCTGGGGACTATGTTTAATGCACGGTTTAGCTCGAGAGAATTCGCACGATGGATAGGTAAGTCAAAAAGAGATAGTAGATACTTACTATGTTCATTAAAGGTAAAGTAAAACGCGACAAAACACTCTTCACGCGTCAATTGATCTAGGGCTCCACACCATGCCATGTACGGTATACGGCCTTACAATGAAGGTTGCATGTCAGTGTATTGCTAAGTACCCGTCAACCGCCACCATCGGGCGAAACTCGGGTGGACGATGGGATTCGACGGCATGGCCTGCGAGCGGACTTGCTCCACACCATCGTACCCTGAGCAACGATGAGCTCGACGCTGGGGAATACAGCAACTCGACTTGAATTAAGGAATGTGAGCGACCGCCCAGTCTTCATATTCGTCATTATACTGATAATCGGTCTGTGTAGGCGGAAGGTGTCATGTTAGTGTTGCTGGGAACTCCTTCTAATTGATTAAAAATACCTGCAACGTACCCGGTCCCTTTTCAAGCGCATCGCGAAACTTTATACCTCCGACACAGACGCCAAAAATCCAATCAGCATCTGAATTCCTAGACGTGACTTTAAATGCGCATGATTAAATTTAACCCGGCAGGGGCAGCAGCTCATTTCTCGCTATCTCTGTGGCACCTCGGGATTTCCAGATAAAAGGCTCCTAATTGCCTTCCATCCTTCTTGTGGTTCCCCCCTCTTGCTCTCAGATATGCACAGCCCACAATCCTCGATCGTGAAAGAGAAGGGCGTCCCAACCTATGTCGACGTGGATGTCGTCGCCATCCATGGCCTTGAGAAACTCGGATACAAGCAGGAGCTCACTCGTGTGAGTCCAGATGCGCTTCCCATTCTGTCTCCTTCACCTATGGCTTATCCTCGGTGTTATCGCAGTCCCGCGGTCTCTTCCACATCCTGTTCAGTATGTCTTCCCAAAAAAGTTCTCTTCCACACACCCTACTAACGCTACTGACGCGTTTCTTAGTGACATTAGGTTCGTCCCATCCTTCAAAACACACGACTGACACTTACACGCCATACCGTTATCAGCAATAATGGCCGTCCGTGAGTTTCACTCCCATACTACTTATCTTCCCCAGACCCCGTGACCCCCAATATCCCTAATAAATCCATATCGTATCTCCCCAGCCTACGGTCTCAGCGCACCTATCGCAACCTCACTGATTGGCGGGGGCCCGGCTACCATTATCTGGGGGTAGGTCCTGCTTCCAACTCCTCTACACTACTGATAACATTCCTTACCCACAACCAAGGTGGCTTCTCGTCGCTGTCTTCGTTCTTCCTCTTGCCTTCTCCCTTGCTGAGATCTCCTCCAAGTATCCGACGTCGGCGGGCGCCTACTATTGGACCTACAGGCTCGCATCGCTGAAGACGCGTTTAGTCCTATCCTGGATCAATGGGTGGCTGAACTTGGTCGGAGTGTGGACGATAAGTCTTTCCGTTACCTTTGTACGTTGTCCTTTCAACTCCCAAGGTATATCTTACACCGGCTACGGCAGGGAACGGCGCAACTCATCGTGGCGGGTGTTGGGATCTTCCATCCCGAGTGGGCCGCGACGGCGTGGCAGACATGTACGCATCATGACATTCCCGTTATAGTCACTTGGAATGCTACTGACTCTTTCACGCTGAAAGACCTGATCTTCGTCGCCGTGACCATCTTCGCTGGAATATTCGTCGTGTTCCTCAACAACCTCCTCCCCACGATCGACGTGCGCCTTTTCCTAACATTTCCATGAGCTTACAAGTTCTGTATCTCAACAACCGATCCCCCCAGATTCTCTCTGCATGCTGGACACTCCTCAGTATCATCAGTACGTTCCACCTTTCCCTTGAAGGATCTACATACAACACTTGGACTCCCGACTGAAGTATAATCTTCATTCCAGTCATCCTCGTCGGCTTCTCCGCAAAAGCAGCTGCAGGCCGCCGCTCGGCTTCCTTCGCGTTAGGACATTTCGATCCATCCGCGTCTGGCTGGAACCCCGGATGGACGTTCTTCATCGGTCTGTTACCCGTACGTCTTAGCTGTCTTAACACCGAGCCTTTTACTGAGAATACCCCTCCGCAATTTCTTACTTAGCCTGGTAAGTGCCCTCCTTCTCAGCATACCGCCTATATAGAATGTGTTTTACCCCCACAGCGTACACTTACTCTGCAATCGGAATGAGTATGTCATCCTATCCAATCCCTCGCTTCTACCGACCCGAATAGACTACTGACTAATCGTCTGATACCTTTTTCTCCACTGCTGAACTTAACTTTGATACGTAGTCACGAGCATGGCTGAAGAAGTGCATGAGCCGACGACGCAGGTCCCGCGCGCGATCGTGTATTCCATTCCAATCGGGTTCATCAGCGGGATGCTCTTTCTACTGCCTATTATGTTTACGCTGCCAGATATCGCGACGCTGCTTGCTGGTGTGTGTTTTGACCTTTTTTTGGGCCGAGAATGTGTGGTTAAAGGAAGTATAAGTGTCTGGTGGCCAACCTATTGGTGTCATGTTCACGCTCATTATGGGATCGCGCTCTGGTGGATTCGGGATGGTGAGCTTTCTTTCTTCATTATAACTTTTATGATTATCTGTTTGCTAATGATATTATTTCCACTTCTAGTGGTTTCTCAGTATGTCTCTTTCTTCACTCCTCTGACCGGTATTGAGGTACATATCCTCACACCCACACCCACTCCAAATAGTCTTCGGCATCGGAATGTTTTGCGCCATCTCCATTTGCTGCGCCGCCTCGCGCACCACCTGGTCCTTCGCCCGCGACAAAGCCATCCCCTTCCACCGCACCTTCGCCCGTGTCGCTACCACATCCACCACCAGCGCCTCCGCCGTCCCTTTGAACGCTCACCTCCTCTCCACCGCCATGCAGCTCTTCCTCGGACTCATCTACCTCGGCTCCAGCGCCGCATTCAATGCTTTCGTCGGCGTCGCGGTCATCTGTCTCTCCGCGTCCTATGCGATGCCGATTGCGATCTCACTTGCGGGTGGGAGGAAGGAGATGGAGGACGCGCCGTATAATCTGGGGAGGTGGGGGAAAGGGTTGAATGCGTTTGCGGTGACGTGGATCCTTTTTGAGATCATTCTGTTTTCGATGCCCGCGGTCATTCCGGCTACCCAGGTTACTATGAGTGAGTATTTTTCTGCTTTGTATTTTTGTTTGTTCTGGGATTGGTGAATGGTGAATGATGCTGTTTGTGTACACATAGATTATGCGTCGGTGGTGTTTGTGGGCTTTGGTGTGATTAGCGCGGTGTGGTATTTCATCGGTACGTTCGCTTGGGTTGCAATAGTGTTTTTGGAGTGGCGCTCATGGACGACGTGCTGTAACAGACGGCCGCCACCACTATGCTGGTCCACCCGTCCCTGACGACGCCAGTGAAAAGGATATCGGGAGCTTGGAGACGGCGTCTCCGTGATGTTATGTAATAGAAGGTTGAACGAATAAACTTTCTCTACCACTTTTCTAGATTTTCTTGCTTCTTGAAGCGTTATGTTCCTCTTTATCTCATATTTTACAATCCTGTACATAGTGTATATCAACCTGCTTACTTTGACGACGGATGGCAGAGCATTCACCCGTGGCCATATCAAATGAACTCGTTCACTAGAAAGGCAAATCAAGGCAAGCTTGTCGGGGTTTCTTACTATGGAAAGCGAGACTGATCAGCTCGTTTTCCATGGATGCCGACGTTTACATAAGTCGGCATTGCTAGAGACCCCGT
>JABCKG010007700.1:5462-18896 GCA_018851835.1 Hypsizygus ulmarius | reverse complement strand
TATCTCGAGCTCCCTTCTAGTGCAGAAGGGCAGTACGCCACCCATACCGATAACGACGTCGTTGTCAGGCTTGATATCCAAGTCCATTCTGATCTGGAAGCTGAGTGGCTCGCTCGTGAACTTACGAATCGCGTTCAGAAGCTGCGTAAAAAGGCTGGTCTTCAGGCGACAGATGATGTCCATATTTACTATCGCTTTGAAGATGGTTTAGGTACCGAGTTGATACTGGCTTTGGAGCAGCATACCCATATCATCCGGAAAACGGTCGGCAGCCTCCCTGCTGATGTGAAGCACCGGAAACCGGAGTCCAAGCTGGTCATAGAGGAAGAGCAGGAGATTGCAGAGACGAAGTTCATCTTGTATTTGGTGGAGGCGGACCTGGCATTGTAGAAACCTGGCAAGAGCAGCAAAGCGTAATTAAATCTTGTAATACAGTAACAATATAGATACATAGCAGATACAATACAGTGATGGATTATCTGGGGGTTTGATACATGGTGTGTCGTGTTCAATTATTTCTTAGATGATCCAAAGCCGCCGAAACCCATGAGTTTCGACATATCATCGTCCCCGTTCATAGCAGTGTCGTTAATCATTTCAAGACGTGCCTTTTCTTTCTCAGCTTTTTTCACAGCCTTTCTCTGCTCTCTCAACGCAACTTCCTTCGCTTTGACCTCAGCTAAACGTTGGTTGAAATCAAATGCTTTCGCTGATGAGGCCTCCTTTGTCTTCTCCCGCAGAAACGCAATTCGCGCCTGGACTTGGGCAAGGGTTGATCTTTCCAGTTTTGTCGTTTGTCCCAATGCTCGTAGATCTAGAATCGACGCCTGAATGAATGATACCATGCGACAATAACTTGGACGTACGCGCTCGACTGTTGATGTGGTCGAGATAGCCAACACTATCCTTATACGTCCGATTACATGTTTCGCAGTGGAAACCAGGTTGACCAGGGCCTTTCCCACCTGGATGTTGTACAACCATAGTTTTGCCCAGATTCTTCTCAAGTTCCAGAGGTCCCTCGCGCTGTTTCATCAATTCTGTGGGTTTAGGAAGGTCATCCCGACGGCTTTTCCTTGGCCTCTTCCCTGAAAAGGACGATGTTTAACGATTGGGCTGCAACTGGAATTACGGCACACCTTGCTTCAGTCGCTCTTCATTCTCTTGCATTCGCTCCTTTTCCTCCTGATCCTTCTTCCTGGCTCGTTCCGCATACTCCTCCTTATCCCATTTCTTCCTGAAGTCGGTGTCTCCGGCTTTGCTTGCAGATGCGACGCCCTTGTCTGCCATTGTGCAGAGAATGAGTTGCGTATTACGGCTTAAATCAAATAAGGCCAAATATGGCCCAAGTCAAACCCACGTGCTCAATAATGGCTGTCCACCATTCTATCTTAGTATCTACCGCGTCGCAATTTCGTTTTCGTTCGACGAAATTAATGCTGCGGCCCACACGACTCCTACCGGGCCATAACCGATAATGAACGGAACAGATGTCAGTACCAACACTCATTTGGCTGTTACGTTTCCATTGCCGTTCCAAATCCTTGCGTTGATTGGTTTCGCGATACTCGGCTGGGCGACGAACCTCCATGGGCTCGACGTAGCTGGAATAGATGTCATCAGTTCGTTGGACCTTAGAACAGACGTGAATAATCCTCTCCCAGCGCATTACCCATCAGCCAGGCAGAGCTCGGGCTTGGTTGCTCTCTATGGATCTGTCTATCGCATTTTCATTGCATACGCCTCGCTATACTTCACTTCGTGGATAGCTTATCGATATACCACCCACGGAGATGCAAAGCTCGTAGACGTCTTTGGATATATACCCGGAATGGCCGCGTTATCCCTGGTATGCATATTGTTGTGCCCTTACAACATCCTCCATAAAACGGAGCGCCGGAAGTTTCTCCAGTATGATATTTTTTTTCTTCATTTTTTTTTCTGCTCTAAAAACGTAATTTCATACACAGGGCCGTTCAAAGATGTCTGCTATCATCATCAGACAGTCCTGTATACTTTTCGGATGTCGTTCTGGCCGATATTTTCACGTCTTTCGCACAAGTCATCGGAGATGTATGGCTTTCCTTGTGCATGCTGATTCCGGGGCACAGCATTCTCAATCCCACTGCTGGCGTCGGTTTATCGTTTTGGATACTGCCAACCGTCATGAGGTGCGAGGTTTCAAAATTGAAGGTATGCTCGGCGCTGACGATGCGGCCAGTTTCCCGTCCCTTGTGCGACTACGTCAATGCGTCATTGAATACAACCATAAAGGCAATACCCACCGTAGGCCCCTCTACAACGCTCTCAAATACGCCACCGCGTTTCCTGTCATCTACCTTTCAGCGGCTCAGCGGCTCACGATAGCAGATGCAAGTGTGGCTGCTGATCAGACATGGTATGGAGAACGACCGCTGTTTCGGCTGTGGTGAGTGTTGCCTTTGACTGTATTTCAAAATTACGCAGCTTATGCCTGTCTAGGTTGCTGGCAGCCATGGTTAATTCACTATATTCCTTTTGGTGGGATGTCACGAATGACTGGGGATTTGATCTTCTCCGACCACGGCCTGATGATCAAACTCGTGAACCCCGTTCACCGCCAAAACGTCTAGTTCTTCCAGATCTTCATTCGGCCACGCCTCTCCAAGCAGGAGGCAATTCGTACGACAAATCCAATTCCGTTGGAGGGACCCCTCGTTCTGCGCCCGAACCCCTCGGGTATTCGAAGCATTATCAACCATATGGGCTCCGCGCAACGCTACATTTCCCTCCTCTTGTTTATTATGCTTTGATCATCCTAAACCTAGTGCTGAGATTGACATGGTCGATGAAGATATTAAGCGTTCTCAACATCAACTCCGCTGCGAGCATTGGCAATTTCTGCTTGAAGGCGGCGGAAATATTCCGAAGGTGGTTGTGGGTGTTCATTCGGGTCGAGTGGGAGTTGATCAAGAAAGGGCAAGACGGGAAGTATCGAATCGACGACGATGAGACAGAGTATGAGCTGATTCTCAGCGACAATTGAGCGGACATAGACACCATAGATTAGTAAGTTGCATTCATGGTCCTTTCTCAAGCTGTCTAACGTTCTCCTTGCCCAACAGCGTATCCTCATACCTATAAAGCCCCCACGAACTAAACTTTATTTTCCCTCGCACGGATCTTGACTGCAAATACTCCATCTGGTGCACCGTCGCAACTCGTGAGCCAAATTGAATGGGGCGCATAAATGTTTCTGGCGCCGTCCGTGGGCTTTTGGCTGCTTCTCAAGTCCCGTGAAGATGCATCGACATCACGGTACCACACGATACCCCACGATACCCCACGATACCCCTTCTATACGGGTTGAACCGGAACAGACATGTATTATCAGAGTGGTTTAAAGATAGCACAGCGACCATTGTGCGGAGCGGACCGTGGGTGTTGACCAGTCAGGACAGTACAGAGGCGGCGGTGATCATGAATAACTAAAAGTACGGGGCACGTGACACCACCCTCTGACTCCAGATGAATCTTAGACCCGGAGAGAATCGAATCTTGTCTGTGCGCATTCATAATCATCTGACGCGGAGAGAATATTGCTTGATTCCCTGGAGTGCATTCTCTCGTATATAACAGTCCCCGTCGAACCAAGGGTATTTTGCAATTACTACCCACATCTCTATAGCAATTTACCATGAAGGTGAGCATACGCGAAGCTGAAACATCAAAGCGAACTAACCTCTGTCCAGGTCCTTGCAATTCTCTACAACGGCTTCACTGCGGCTGAGGAGGAACCCCGTTTGCTGGGGACAGTCGAGAACCAGGTGCCGCTGAAACAATATCGGCGTCTATTACCGTTCTAACGCGACATTAAAGCTGGGCATTCGAGAATGGTTGACGTCTCAAGGGCATGAATTCATTGGTAGAAGGCATTTCCTCTTAGTGTTGTAGAGTTTATACTAATGGACTTATCTTTCAGTACGCTGAAATGCATGGTACCGTCAACGGTGGAAGGCTCACACGATATGACCAGGTTTCCAGCAGTAAGGAGGGTCCAGACAGCGACTTCCAGAAGCACATCGTCGATGTTCGTGTCCTGTTTGTATTTTTGAGGTGCTCACCTGACGTCACCACAGGCCGAGGTCCTGATCACTACCCCCTTTCATCCGGGGTAAGCATTAAGAACTCTTTATACCTCTGATTCTTATCAAACTCCGTGGCAATAAGCTATCTCACCCGAGAACTCATCGAGAAGGTAGAGCCTCTGACTGCTTTCTTTTTTGCCTGTATTTTTGATCACCTGGTGATACTTAACAGGCCAAGAACCTCAAGATTTGTATTACTGCCGGTGTTGGATCCGATCACATAGATCTGAATGCTGCGGTGGATCACAAGATCCAAGTTCTCGAGGTATGCATTATGTTCTGACGCTGTTCATACGGCATTAATGTGGTACAGGTATCTGGATCGAATGTCGTATCCGTCGCCGAACATGTGGTCATGAGTATCCTCTTGCTCGTCCGCAACTTCGTCCCTGCTCACGAGGCAAGATTCTAGTTCAAATGGATATATAGTCCAATTAACAACGCTTGCTTGTCTGTAGATGATTGAGCGTGGAGATTGGCAGGTTTCCGATATTGCCAGGAATGCCTTTGATCTTGAGAATAAAGTGGTTGGCACTATCGGTGCCGGCAGAATTGGCTACCGTGTGTTGCAGCGACTCGTTCCCTTCGACACCAAGGAGTTGCTTTACTACGACTATGCACCTCTTCCTGCCGGTAAGACTCAACATAGCAATTTAGAAGCTTCTTCCCACTAACACCGACCACAGAGGCAGCTCAGGCCGTCAAAGCTCGCAGGGTTGATGACCTCAAGGTTTGCATATTTCTTCACCTCGTTCTTGCCATCACTTCCCAAGCTCCGACCAGGATTTCGTTTCTCAATGCGATGTCGTCACCGTCAACTGCCCCTTGCACGAGGGAACTCGTGGTCTCGTCAACGCAGATCTTTTGAAGCACTTCAAGAAGGGAGCTTGGCTGGTCAACACTGCCCGTGGTGCCATCTGCGACAAGGACGCCGTTGCCGAGGCTCTCAAGAGCGGACAGATTTCCGGTTATTCTGGTATGCCGCGACGTATACACTCTATGATCTTGCCTTTGATCGAATTCCTGCGTAGGTGATGTATGGAACGTTCAGCCGGCTCCCAAGGACCATATCTGGCGTACGATGAAGAACCCCCTCGGTGGCGGCAACGGTATGGTGCCTCACTACTCCGGAACCACACTCGATGCCCAGGCTCGCTACGCCAATGGAACTAAGAGCATCCTTTCGAACTATCTGGAAGGCAAGCCTCAGGAGCCTCAGAACATCATCGTTGGATTGGGTATGTCAACTTCTAGATATTATCACTATTACATCTGATTTCTCGTTCTAGGCAAATATGAGACCAGTGCTTGTGAGTATAATGTCTATTTCTCTCCAATTTCCGATCCTAATATGGCTGGCGATCCAGATGGGCAGCGTTAAGTGCGATGTATTTGTATACTGAATGTCTTCTGCATTGTACCATAGCAATCTGTATCTTGAATTGTCGAAATCAATGTGTTATAGCCGGTGGCAACATTTTCAGACGGTATTCGTGCAACCCAGCCTCCACGCCTTGAGCCGCATCCCAGAAGTGAGTGATAGCACCAACGTGAGATTCGTATGATGGTATCCGAATAAGTTCGACGGTGGAATTCCGTGGCCAAAAGGAACACCAGAACTAATCTGCGCTGCGATTGGCGACTGGCCGAAGTGACGCGCAAGATGAAGTTTTTCTTCGACGGTATGGAATTAACCTTCTCGTTTCACATGTTCCAATAGCAGCTGGTCTTTGAGGAACTTTTCCAACTTCGTCGCGTTTCTCGCATAGATGGTAGTTTCGGGATTATACGTCCGGCAGTTATCGAACACCAACTGTGCGTCCGCAAGAAATGAGTCTATAGTAGGGTATTGGTTGGTATCCAGTTTGTGCTCCATTATACTGAAATCTAGAACCAAAGAATAAGAAACGATATGATTGTATTCAGCTTCGACTGCCGACGTACCCATAGGGTTCTTGATGACGTCGTAGTAATCAACAACCTCTTCGCCATTGACGGGTTTCAAGAACGGCCAGGCTTGTGGATGTCCTTGGAGATCCTTTAGAATCCGTCCAAGATAGAAGCTTTCAGTGCTTTTGGGTGCTGGACCCACAGCGCTACGTTAAACATTAGAATTACGATGACATTGGCCTCAGGAGAAATGCTCACTTGGAAGCCATTGAGAAAGTCCACCCACTTTCGCCTACCGAATTAAAATAACATAAGGATCTATCTAACAAGTCTCAGAAATGTGGAACACTCACGTAAACCGGGAATGTCCTTGGGGTCGATAATGATGCCCTCGGGTTGGCCAGGCTGAAATTGAGGCAACCCTGGGTAGACTATATGCGACTTGGACGTCTGTCGGATTTTCGTCATAACAGCTTCCTGCTGCTGCGCGA
This sequence comes from Hypsizygus ulmarius, assembly GCA_018851835.1. NCBI lineage: Eukaryota > Fungi > Basidiomycota > Agaricomycetes > Agaricales > Lyophyllaceae > Hypsizygus > Hypsizygus ulmarius. The sequence continues at coordinate 12,388 of JABCKG010007700.1, read as the reverse complement.
TGATATTCGCTTTTTCCAAGTAGTCGACCTTCCGCAACATGGTACACTGCATAATTGTGCCTCCCTCGTAGTCCTTGATATAAGCGGCCCACACTGATCGATCAAGGGTAATATCCTTTGAGAACCCTTGCTTTTCAAAGTAACCAACTGCGTAGTTGTCAGCGTAAGTTAGAAAGTGCATCATGCCTGGATAGGCCTTCTTGATGTGAGCTTTGAAATGGTCCATGAGCATCCCACCATAGCCCTGAGTGATGTTAGCATTTAACTTCAATTTGGGTTCCCTATTGTAGCTCACTTTCTCTTGATCGGCAGAAGCTGTTGCGAAGAATACAATCTCTGCGAATCCACGGTGAGGAAATGGCCTGAAACAGATGCCTCCCACGACCTTGTAACCTCGTTTTATAATTGCAAGACCTCTCGAGTTTGTGTCGAAGACGAGCCGTGCAATATATTCTCGCGGCATGTTTGGAAGCTGCTTCTGGAACAGGGTTTTTAAACCCGTGAGGATGATGAGGGATCTAGGTTGCTGGTCATTTTCAACAGGCGTCACTTTTATCACGCCTTTCCGAAGTTCTATTGTAGCAGCCTTCTCCGTTTTTGTGGGAGGCTGTGGATAATGAAATGAGGAGAGAGTAAAACAGGCGAGGAAGTTGTTGACTTACTCCTGCTGAAGCTCTTCCCGAACTATCTACAGTGACACCAGCTACCAAGCGTGTAAGCTGGCCTTCATCCATCATATCCTCCACCTTGACTTTCTTATCGTATCCGTTTATCCCATTGGTTGATCTATTCATTTGCGCCTGCTCTTCGCCAGTTGGAGGAGCGATTGAGATGGGTCCTGTCTTTGATTTCTTTCCCGGCTTTGTCTTCCCCGGTTTCATCTTGCCAGTTCGACGAGGGGTAAGAGGTGCCCGAGACGTCTTCTCTGGACGAGCAGGTGTCTTGGTCGCCATGCGAGCTGCTAGGGGTCTATCTTCCTCGTCATCATCATCCTCGTCTTCTTCGCCATCCTCAGCATCACTTAATGATGATGTTGATATCCGGCGCCGTTTAGACGGTGGTTGCGGAGGATCACTGAGGATAGAAGACGCCGGAGATAGAGGGGGACTTTGAAAGTGATGGTCTTTTGAAAGATGAGATCCCGTTTGACCCTTTGTCAGGATGTACTTACCTGGGGATGTAGTCGTGCGTATCGAGGGACTGACAAGAGATACTGGGATTCTCATTTGGTGCCGCAATGAAACAATGTCTTCGTCGATGTACTCGAAGTCCAGAAGCTTGCCCACATCCTATTTAATGTGCTCAGTGCTGGCTGCAGCCAATAAGTTGACCGCGTACCTGCCAAAAGAATGATTGTTAGCTTTGGATGCTGATACAATTGTCCCTATAGTTCCACCTGTAGAAGTTCGTCTAACCGTATCGCGACGCGAGTTCTTCGTGCAAACTCAGCCGAGCCGATTTCAGATTCGTCTGCATTGTGTTGAATTACATCATGGCCGCAAGCACATTTGTCGAGGTAAGGCAGATCGGTGTCGTCGTCTTCTGCATCGGAGCCATACTGGCCAAGAACACCCAGAGAGGACTCGTTGGGAGTGTGCTGGTCAAGAACAACGGTGACACCATCGGGTGGGTGAAGAGCAGCGCAAGCGGAACAGATTGAACACCGTGAATGGCGTGCAACCTTGAGAGCGCGTTGATGACCATTCAGCTGTGCGATCTGACTCGAGGATGGATATGCGACCTTCATCACAGACGCTGGCCAACACTGGCCTAACGTTGTTGTCGTCGTCGTCGTCGGAGGTGAGTTCCAGAGTCCACACGTGATTTGCCCACTTTAAATTAGCAGCGCCTTAAAAGTTAGTACAAGGCTCCAATCTATGTATGTCGTGACTCGTTGCTCTCAGGATGCGTCCATGCTTCAGACACTGAATCCTCTATGGTTTCTGCTTCTTTTCTCGACGTTCGTTAATGCTTGGATAGACTATCCTAACGATGGCACTGCAACCCTAACTCACTACGAAATTCCTCGCGACTACGTTGCTTCTTGCGGATGTACGCCTTCCAGCACCCACTATCCCACGGCAGCACTATCGCAGATGGCATACGGGAGCAGTAGAGCTTATGGTATATATTTCAATCCATTTTTTTCACTGGGCCATGGCTCATCATCAAAAGGACAGGTCCTGCGTGCGGCAGGTGCTTCAATTTGACCCTCGTGAACCCACTCGTCGCAACACCCCCTTTTAAGCCCGCTGTCACCAATTCCATAGTCGTAAAAATTACGAACTTGTGCCCCCTTTCCACGAACGGATGGTGTTCTGGGACAGAATCTAAGTTAAACCCGTAAGTTTCCACTGGTGTCGAGCACATGCTTCACAACTTAACGATGCGCAGAGCCGGACAATACCTGAACTTTGACCTTGCATTCCCATCAGCAGCAATACCCGATGATTTCTTCCCTTCTGATATAGCTCTCTATGGATATACAGCAAGTATTCGACGTATGATCGGGCCAAGACTGTCTCTCACCGAGTTCTAGGATTTTGGAGTTTGGAATATCACCTACCAGAGTGTATCGTGTGAACCAAATTGGACCGGCTCCCGGGAAGCTGCTGCCCTTGGAAGCGTGTCGCATCTTGGCCGGGAAAGTGTGTGTTGCCCGGCGAACCCCACTGTCTGTACTATGTTCTCTTTTGTGAGAATGCGGATCTGAATATGAACAGGGCAAAATCAACGATACATGCACCTCGTATTCTGATCAAAACGGCCCACCGTATGTCACTCTTTCCTTCCGCATTCTGATCTGTCATTTCACTGAACATTTGCACTTGGCAGCCCGGGCATTCGTTGCCACAAAATAAACCACGCCCAAATTCCCTAGTCCACAGACCACTCAAAGCCGCAGCCATCATAGTCGTCCAGATGCTATCCTTTAAACCATAGTGGTTCATAGGCTCCCGTCATCCATGTGGTTAAAGCATTAACGTCCCTGAACCAACCTCTCCAAAGCGTATCCTCCGGAAATCTGAAATTCCGAGGCTCCACTGCTCATCATCACTCCTTTCTGCTTCGTCAGACGTCCTTGAGCTCGAACAATTGCCTGCATACGCTTCTCCGCCTCGCCGCTGTGGTCCACCTCCCATTTATCTCCCTTGTCCCTCACGGGTTTCCGCTCTTTTTGTGGCCCAGCCTGCCTATCCTTAGATTTACGACCCTGCTTAGATGTGGCTGCCTGACCAGCGCCAGCAGTGACTGACTTCGGGGCATCGCGAAGAGCAAACGACTTCGCCAGATGTCCGAGGTGGAGGTGTCGTATGTGGAAAATATGTTTCTCGTTGGAAGGGTGCGTGGCATACGCCCTCATGTTTGACATATAGGCTTTTCGAGCAAGACCGGCATTCTGATGGTTGGGTCAGTCAACATCAATGAGTGATTTGCTCGAACCAACTTACTTCTTTCTTCCGCAGTACCCACCGTTCGAATGCTAGTTGCACATCGGTGGCACGCTCTTCGTAGTCAGAACCCTTTCCTCCGAAACCAGATTTAAGGATACTCTCCATTCCTACACCAGTCAGAGAAATGTTTCGCTTTTCATCGCCTGGTGCAGTGTCCTTTTCTTCACCCCTCATTTTCGCCTCCACCCACTTGACCCATTCGGACTCGCTCGGTGACACGATGCTCCACGCTTCACCGCCCTTTCCTGCACGGGCAGTACGACCGACACGATGGACATACTCCGTCGCGCCACCTTCCGTTGGAAGATCGTACTGAATGACCGCACGCACTAGCGGTAGATCAAGACCACGCGAAGCGACTGACGTACAGAGAAGAATGGAGGACGACGCTGAATCACCGGATTTACTTTTCACCCCAGAGAATCCGCGAAGCGAGGCGAGACGAGTTGGCGTGGGGAGGGAACCATGAAGTCGATAAATGGAAGTATCAGGGAAAAGAGAATTTCGGACTTCCACTTTTTCACTCCTGGAGGCAGGCTCATCTGTCTCCTCATCCTCCTCGTCACTGTCGTCCTCAGATATCTTCTTTTCAGCAGGCTCTTCTGATCCGTCCATATTGCAACCTCCCAATAGGCTCCAGTGAAAATCCACAGAATCGGTGCAGCTGAGGAACACAATAATTTTATTTCCACGACGGCCTTGAGATTGGGAAATGAGAGAGCGAAGCAAGGCGATGAGTGCTACCAAGCGAAGTTTTAGAGGCACAATGACATATTTTTGTGAAAGCTGCGATGGAGGTGTGAACTTTTCAGTTACACCGGCTGCAATAGTACCATTGTCGCCAAGAGCTGCGCCCTCTGCCACTGGTAACTTGTCGACTTCGGTCGCCTTCACCATGAGAGGATTGATCAACGTTGTGCCGGATAGCTTCTGAACATTCTCTTGAATGGTGGCGGAACAAAGGATGGTTCTCCGGCGCCTTTCCCAGTCCCAACCTCCAACTTCCATGCCTTTGCCTTCTTCCACAGCTGCCAAAGCCAGCTTCCGACGCCCATCGAGACCTTGCAAAATTCCAGTGATCGTCTCCTCGAAGCCTAGGTCCATAAGTCGATCAGCTTCATCTAGGACGAGCCATCGACATTTGCCGACATTGAAAGATGAGGTGTTCTGGAGATGGTCCAACAATCGTCCAGGGGTTGAGACGAGGATGGGAACACCTTTGCGGAGGCGGGCCTTTTCGTGTGTACGGGTTGCTCCTCCAGTGAGAAGTCCTGATACCAACCAACGCGTGAGGCGAGTTGAAGACACTCCTCCATCCTCCGCTTTCTCGTCCTCGGGCCGCAAACGCATCTGGAGCAGGGTCTCCAAGACGTCCGATATCTGCTTTGCTAGTTCACGGGTCGGCGCGATGATTATAGCTAGCGTACCTATAGATCGGTCGATGTATGAAAGAGAGCTGAGTGGAAGGAGATCTTGGATGATGGGAAGCAGAAAAGATAGTGTTTTCCCTGAGCCAGTTTGAGATTGAATGAAAACATCTCTGGCGTCATTCTGTTGAGAAGAGGATGATAGGATGGCTGGCAATGCTGAACGTTGTATTGATGTAGGTTTTGTTATTTTCATCTTGGTGCTAAGATGCGTTGCTATGAGAGGATCGAGGCCAAGTCCAGCAAAGGTGGATGAATCGGCCAAGGGCGCATTGCTGGGTTGAGCAGCGGGCTTCGGTAGGTGATTGGGAACAGGCACTTCGACCTTTGGGTTGTAGGAAAAGAGAGACGATATGATCTGAGTTGGTTTTTGAACGGGTCGACTGTACGTGGCCGGCATCGGCGCAGTAGGCTCTTTGCGAGCCCTCTTGGTGGGTCGCTCGGCGTCTTCTGAAGGCGCAGAGGCCGTCGTTGACTTTTGCTCATCCGGCCTGGCTTTCCGCTTCACAACGCGTTTTGCTTTTAGCCTGTAGATCGAAGTTTATTATAGGTTGGTAAATGGGAAAATGATACAGACCTGTCTGTCCATCGGCCACCTTTCTTCACACCAGACTTTGACGGTACATGGTCATCAACGGCAAGATTAAGCACAAGATCGTCGTCCATTTTCTGGAATCATTCCAAGCGACCTTCACGAAAAGTACTTACATGATTTGGCTTAGTCAGCACAGTGACTCACCCTCCAACAAGGCAGCATCGTCGCTCATCCGATTTGCCACCTTTCCTTCCTGCTCGACAGCCGTTGCCTGAAGACGATTGCGTTATTGCCCTTCCAGAAGTCTAACTTGAGGGGACCCATCGTCGAAAAACTGCTATTGAAGGTGACATTAGCCCCTGAATGGGCCCAAGCACACCGGCGCCTGGAGATGCACCTCCTATCATAACTCCAGGAGGAACATACAGTATTCAAGTAGGGATTTTATTTCTGATGTACCGGGTCCTCAAAAATGACCTTTACCGTTGGTAGAATGTTTCTGTCGGCTGCAAAATCTACATTCGCCGACCGGGCTCTGATGGCAAAGAAGAGGAGCGATTGGCGGAAGTGCTATCCATCCGAGACAAACCTGTGAATGCCTATGCTCGTCGCATTGCCGGTGCCAAAGAGGAACCTACCAAACCCGAGGATCAATACGAGTTTTTTGTCCACTGGGACTCCTTCAACAAGCGCCTGGATGGCTGGGTGCCTGGTTCACACCTTGTCTTAAGCCGGGACCTTGAGTGGCCACGCCCCAAACCAGCTGGCGGAAAGAAACCGGGTCCGGCAAAGAAGGCTGGTCCGGCAAAGAAAGCTCCAGGAAAGGCTCCAGGAAAAGTGCCTCGTTCCCTATTGAAGAAGGCGACCACGAATGCTTTTGCACTCGCCTCATCCCCCACGCCCGGACCCTCTACGCCTAGATTAGGCGCCGAATATTCGGCGTCGCCCTCACCTGCCCCCCCTTCCTTGAAACGGAAGATTCGTGCAGACGAGGAGCAGGAGGAGGAAGAGGAAGAGGAAGAACAAGATGATGACTTGGATGCCGAAGGCGAGATGGACATCGATGGCGAGGGCGAGGTCTTCGATCTTTCCGAACCAGTCCCGGAGACGCCTTCTGTAACCACATTCAGCAAAGAGCAGGAGATAGAGAAATTACGCACGTCTGGCTCCATGACACAGTCAATATCAGAAATTGCCCGCGTCAAAAACCTGAACCGACTGCAAATTGGGAAACATGAAGTCGACGCATGGTACTTCAGTCCCTATCCCAAAGAATACGCCCATCTCCCCGTGCTCTACATCTGCGAATTTTGTCTATCGTTTTTTCCTTCCGCCATGATGCTTTCGCGGCACCGCCAGCGATGCACTATGCTCCATCCTCCGGGAAATGAAATCTACCGCTATGAGGACATATCGTTCTATGAAATTGACGGGAAGCGCCAACTGACCTATTGTCGAAACCTGAGTTTACTATCGAAATGCTTTCTTGATCAGTAAGTGTCTACTCCG
>JABCKG010007699.1:0-26320 GCA_018851835.1 Hypsizygus ulmarius | reverse complement strand
GAGGGCTTGGCTGAATTGGAAAGTGCGGCATCAAAAGTGCGGCGATCAATGCGGCGGCAAATTCCGCCGCAGTCACATGACGTCGTCCCAGTCGACGCGTCCAAGAGTCAAGACGCGTCGGACTCGCCGCTCGCGCTAGGTGCCAGGACATTATTTGTGAGCATTGGTTCTTCTAACAGTAATGGCCTTATGCATTATATAGAGTACCCAAAGTCTTTTTCAAGCTGTATAGCTTCATTGTAGAATATAAATAAGAATGGTGAGGTACCAAGGATGCTCACGTTATAATCACGCTAACTTGCCTCCTGTTTTCAAACCTCCATCATATATACTATACCCTCCTTATAAACTGCACATTGTACCCTGCAGCTTCTTTTCAGTGGGCTGTCCATAATTCTCCTAGCTTGGCAACTCCGTGTGAGCGCAGGTGCACTGTCAGCCACTTCTCAAATGTGAAGCCCGCCTAGTTCCCATAACCAGAGTTCTAGTGCCATGTTAGAAGTATAGTATGTTGCATGCATAGTAGGTCCTGAAGTGGTAGAAGGGAAGGCAGGACCTATTAGATGTTGTCATATTGTTGGTGGGCAGCATGTCGTGAGCATGCTAATGTCTGAGAGGGAAGCTTTTCTGTGTTACTGAATAGCTGAGACATTGGGAGTTAAATGTTCACCTTGGTAGCAAGCACAAGTGAACGGACGGCGAGGGCGAGCATGAGAGCGGCGTCCACCGTCAGCGCAGACATCCCCGAGACCGCCCGGCAATTGCCGCCGCACCGATCGCCGCACAAGTGCGGCGGTCTGTTTGCCGCACTTTCCAAATCCCATATTCTTTGAGTTGAGCCAGATCGAAACTCCAACGCATTCATTCCTATCCTGGCGATACCCAACTTGACACCGTATAATCAAAGATTAGACTCCGGGAGCTCGCACCTTGATACTTGACTCTTGAGAACAACCTACTTGTGAAATGACCCCAGCAGTATTGACACCAGAACTTGTGTCAAAGGTAATTGCCAATTTGAAATTGACGACCATCTATCTTCTTGAACGTTTCGCTTCAATCCAAAGCACAACTCAGAGAGAGACTTAGTGGGTGTTATCTTGTCTATGGTCAGGACAGCGTTCCTTTCTGATATGACTTTTGATCAGTGGATAATCATTGATTCCTCAGTCTACGACATCTCGAAGTTTACAACAGTACACCCTGGCGGTCTTTCAGTGCTTCTGAACGCAGACATTGGTCTGTGCTTAATTCCGTGGTATCTTTCTTCTGCCGACAACGACGCCAGCTGGAAAGGATGCAACCGAAGCTTTCTATGGCATACACCGTTCAGAAATACTTCAGATGCCCCAGTATGCGCGCTTGAAGATAGGCCAACTTGAATGTGACGAACAACAGCAAAACACCCCGCCTGATGCGAACGGCCCAATCAGCAATGTTCCATATGCGGAGCCAGCATGGCTGGCCCCAGGATATCATTCTCCGTACTACAAGGATGTCGGTATTCTACTTCGTTATACCATGGTTGATGATGAAGCATTTCACTATTCCAGAACCACCACCGATTCCAAGTTGCCGTCCGGAAATTCTTCGAAGAGGTTGTTTTCCCCGATGCTCAGCGCCATGAAGAAGATGGAAAGCCGCCGTCCCAGCATGTTTTCGATGAAATGGCGAGGCTGAATATTGTTGCGATGCGTTTGGGACCAGGAAAGCACCTTCAAGGCCTCGTTCTGATGGAGGGGATAGTCAAACCGGAGGAGGTGAGCTCCTTGTTGATAAATCCTGTTTGTTGATTCTCAAAAGGCTGTCCAGTTTGATCACTTCCACGAGTTGATAATTGCTCAAGAACTCGGCCGGATGCATGCGCGCGGATATAGCGACGGGCTGGGCGGTGGGACCTGCATAGGTAGATATCACTGCCAACCTTCGCTCACACAGAGTTCAAGCCAACAAACATGCAGGGTTGCCGCCGATCCTTAACTTCGGGAAGCCAGCTTTCCGTGACAAGGTCGTTCCGGATGTTCTAGCAGGCAAGAAGTTCATCAGCCTTGCAGTCACAGAAGCTTTCGCGGGGAGTGATGTTGCAGGTTTGAAGTGCCATGCTACACGGGTCAAGGATGTGTGGATTGTAACCGGAACGTGTGTACATCCTGGACCTTCGAAGAACTTATCTGCTCACATTCGTTTTTGTGATTTGCTAGCAAGGTAAGTAATTGAAGTTGGCTAGTTTGATTTTTCGATTACCGACTATATCATGGAATAACAGAAATGGATCACGAATGGCACTTTCGCAGACTATTTCACCGTCGGTTGCAGGACTGACGAAGGTGGCCTTGTTGTCCTTGTTATTGCACGAAGCGATGGCGTTGATACAAAGCTCATTAAAACATCCTACTCAACTGCCGCAGGAACAGCATATGTCACATTTGACAATGTCCGCGTTCCGTATGAGAACACCTTGGGCTCCGACAACGGCGGATTGCAAGTTATCTTAAGCAACTTCAATCACGAACGGTAAGTATTCAATGGTTGGTGTTGTCCAATTTACTTACAGTATGCTTAACATTCCAGTTGGGGACTTACATGTGGGGCTGTATCCGCACAAAGAACAATAGTCGAAGAGTGTTTTAAGTATGCTTATGGCCAATTCGCGATAGAATCTTATCCTAATGACTTCTGCAGATGGGCAACTCAACGGGAGGTTTTCGGCAAGCCACTCGCCTCCCAAGCCGTCGTTCGCTCCAAACTAGCTCAGATGATCACGCGAGTGGAGACTTCTCAGAGCTGGCTTGAGAATATCACGTTCCAAATGACACACATGAATTACAAGGAACAAGCTTCTAAACTTGCTGGGTCAGTAGTGTTAATCTCAGTATCCTCTCGTTTCCTCTTGTATTCATCACTGGATCGCTTAGACAGATCGCCTTCCTCAAGATGTATACATCAAGGGGTGCTCAAGATACAGCGAGGGATGCTGTTCAGGTTCGTCAATATCATAGTCAACTTCCGCAATTATAGTCAAAGCGGTCGTGTTCAGTTGTTCGGTGGTCGTGGCATAACTCGTTCGGGAATGGGCAAACATATTGAACACGTATGCTGTCTTTAACACCCTCTTTTCGATACAACAAATGTTCATCTCCTCGCAGTATCATCGAACTTTACTTATTGATGCGTGAGTTGCTTCATACGTTGTATTGACAATCATGTTGATCTTCCGTCTCATCCGTGGCGCAGCGTGGGCGGAGGAGGTCTGTCGCTTCTGATTCTCTCTCAGACTGTCGATGGCACTGAATGGCTTTGATTTACAGCGGAAGACGTTCTTGGTGACTTGGGAGTGCGGCAAGTGCTAAGGGTGATGCCGAAGAATGTACGTCTCTAGCAATTAGCAGACAAGCTTGTGTATTGTCATTTATGAGGGTATAAAACAACCTTATCTCTTCCGCCTTGGACGCTTCCAACTTCGAGGCATCGGCTTCTGTACGGACCGGGCTGATGGGGATAACCCTGGTCCCCTTCTAACCTTGAGTTTGGGGGAAACGTTGAGAAACTGTTCACATCAGACGCCTGTTACTCGGTGCTCTGGCTGTTAATAAAATGGCGCTGTGGCAGGTATTCTTCCCAGCCCATTGACGAACATGGCCATCAAGGACTTTACGCGGGAGGTTGTAGCAAAAGTGCGCATCATTCATAAACCAGACTCTTTGAACACTAATGAGTCGGTGTAGCACAACAGTGAGGGAGATCTCGTAAGCTCCTCTTGAATCGAGGTCTGGCGTCACAACTCACAGGAGTGTCGCAGTGGATTGTAATTGACTCTATGGTGTTTGACCTTTCGAGGTTTGCATCTATGCATCCTGGTGGCCTTTCAGTTCTTTTGGACAAAGAGATTGGTGAGCGACATTTCTTTCTCTAGGAGATACGCAAATCTGAGTCGACTTCAATATGTATTAGCCGGTCAAGATGCAACGGAAGCATTCTTCAGCCTGCACCGCTACGAGGTCCTTCAGCGCCCTCAGTACTCTAGGCTTCAGATTGGCACGATCCAGAGAGAGAAACAGCAAATATTCCCTCGCCCTGTCGGTGGTCTGAGTTCAGTACCGTACGCGGAACCGACATGGTTGACAGCTGGGTATCATAGTCCATATTACAAAGATGTATGTCCACCGCATATTCTTACATTGCGCTCAATATTTGATGGAGAGTTATTCTTCGCATTCTTAGCATCATCGCGCTTTCCAGAAGGTGTTACGAACCTTCGTCGACGAGACTCTATTCCCAGATGCCCAGGCTTTACAGGAGAAGGGCAAAATGCCAAGCAAGAAAGTCTTTGATGATTTCGCGAGATTGAACATCCATGCTATGAGGTTGGGCCCGGGCGATCACTTGAAAGGTCGTGTGCTAATGAACGGGACTGTGAAACCGGAGGAGGTGAGTAGCTCGTAAAGTCTTGGACGGCTTCTATTGACGTGAAATTCAGTTTGACTTCTTTCACGAGTTGATCATGAGTCAGGAGATGTCGCGCATCCATGCTCGAGGATACCACGACGGCGCCGCAGGAGGAACGATGATCGGTTTACCTGCCATCAAGAACTTTGCGAAACCCGCGCTTCGAGACAAAATTCTGAGTGAAGTTTTGGATGGGAAGAAGCTCGTGTGTTTGGCGATTAGTGAGGCCTTCGCCGGAAGTGACGTTGCTGGGACGCGGACGTTTGCAACATTGTCTGAGGATGGGAAGTACTGGATAGTCACTGGTGAGTACATATCGATCGAGTGCTTTCATTTTAGATGTTGGTATGGCTCACCTATGAGTACGAAACAGGAACCAAGGTATGTCTGTCTGCCCTTGACAATCGGGTGATGCTCCATGAAGACTCTCATCACAGAAATGGATCACGAACGGGCATTTCGCAGATTATTTCGTGACTGGTTGCCGAACGAACAAAGGCATGGTGGTGCTTTTGATTGAGCGCGGTGAGGGAGTGGAAACCAAGCACATTAATACATCATATGGTCCCGCGTCGGGTACCGCTTTCGTCACTTTTGATCACGTCAAAGTACCAGTCGAGCACACTGTGGGACCAGATAACGGTGGTGGACTCATCGTCATCTTGAGTAACTTCAATCATGAGCGGTAAGTCCTTGAGCTCTAGAAGACACGAACTAGTGACTTATGAACGGATTTCACAGATGGGCGATGTGTTGTAGCAGCCTTGGTGCCCAGCGTTTAGTTGTGGAGGAGTGTATCAAGTACGCATATCTTCAGAAGCCTTCAAATGCCGTTTATGATTGTCTCATACAGGTGGACAACTCAACGAAAAGTGTTCGGCAAACCTCTGAACTCTCAAGCTGTCATCCGTTCGAAACTTGCGGCGATGATTACCCGCGTCGAGAGTGCTCAAGCATGGCTTGAGAATGTGACCTACCAGATGAACCGTATGAACTACAAGCAACAGTCGACCCTGCTGGCAGGGTAAGCTTCAATCTTTGTTCCTGTCATGACAATGGTCCTCACCTACTGCAGCCAAATTGCCTTTCTCAAAAAATACTGCACGGAAACTGCCCAGGACACGGCGAGAGATGCCGTACAGGTTTGTGGACTTCTTCACAGTAGAAGCCACTCATATGACTTGACAAACAGATTTTCGGCGGTCGCGGGATCACGAAAACAGGTTTGTGCCCTCTTAGAAGTTATGTATGCAAAATAATCAAGCTTTTGAATAGGAATGGGCCGGTTCATTGAGCATGTGCGCTATTTAATTCTCTTTTCAGCCTGTCGAATTTAATTGATGTCATTGAATCAAGTATCACACTAACATTTGCTTCGACGCGTGAGTGGCACGCCTTTTGAGAGTCATCGGAGTGCTAATTTCCCATTGCTCAGAATCTTGGGAGGCAGTGAGTGCAATAATAACCGCTTCATTCAGCATAATCCTTACCATAATTGCAGCGGAAGATGTTCTGGGAGACCTCGGGGTTCGGCAGGCATTGAAGCAGATGCCAAAGAATGCAAGATTGTAGAAGTAGATTTCAAGTTGAGATTCCTGTAACCCGGCGTACACAATCCGATTAGATTTCGTTGTGCGTCATCGCTCATGACCCACGTGGTCCCGATCGCAACTGACCGGACTGGTGCTGTGTCCAATCACATTCAGATGATATCTAAATCACATGCGGACAAGCAATGGCATGGATAAAGGACTTTGTGCGCCGAAATGTAAGATCTGAATCGACCACTCCTTTCCTTCTTTCTAGTATGGCATCCAAGGAAATCAAGACCTATACGCGCGATGAAATTGCGAAGGTTCGTCGTCTTCTCATCATTTGGGTCCGGCATCCAAAATAACGTAAATTTCACACGTTCTAGCACAACAAGGACGACGATCTTGTGCGTTCTATCCTGTCCCAGCTCGTTGGCTCGCTCATCCTATGTTCAGTGGATCATCATCGATGCAAAGGTGTATGATATTTCCAGGTTCAAGAATTTGCATCCGGGTGGAGCTTCGGTCTTTTTAGATGCGGACATTCGTATGCCTGACCTCTTTGAGTTACGCCCCTGATTAACTTCTGAATTTCGTTACTGCAGCTGGACAGGATGCAACAGAAGCATTTTATGGACTTCACCGACATGAAGTCATTACAAAACCTCAATATGCCCGGCTCCAGATTGGGGTAGTCGAGGGCGAGAAAAGTGTGATTCACGGTCGCGTTGTAGGCGAATTGAGTAAAGTTCCGTACGCTGAGCCTACCTGGCTGTCGGAAGGCTACTATAGCCCGTACTACACCGAGGTTAATACGAACTTCACGGACCGGGGCTTCGATCTTTGACAACTTCTATATTTAGAATCACCGAAAGTTCCAGAAGGCCGTCCGAGTATTTATCGACGAGGTCGTCACGCCTGATGCGATTGTATGTACCTCTCTTGTGTTCTTACTGTTTTCTTGATGGACATGTGCTCTTCAGGCTAGAGAAGCAGATGGAAAGCCGCCCAGCAAAAGCGTTATCGAAGCCATGGAGCAAGTATATCTGGGTTATTTATTGTTGGCGTTGTTGACACTCCTTCAGCAAGCAGGGTCTTCATGCCATGCGTATGGGTCCCGGGAAACATTTGAAGGGTACGTTGTACATGTCGCTTTAACCTCAATTTCCGGCTGATATCCCATTGAAGGCCTTAGATTGATGGACGGCTTGGTTAAGCCTGAGGAGGTGAGTGCGAGCGCATCAGTTCGCTCCAAACAATCTCTCATTGAATGTTTCTTTGACCGCCAAGTTCGACTATTTTCATGAGGTGCGGTGACATGAAGCCTTATAAACGGTTTGGTCTGAGCACTTTGCCTAGCTCATCATCACACAAGAGTTCGCCCGAGCTGGTCAACGCGGCTATGGTGATGGTAAAGCCCTCACTCTTATATTTACATAGTACAGTTTGCTGAATAGTCAAGCTAGGTTTGATGTCGGGCTCTGTCATTGGTCTTCCCCCTGTCCTCAATTTTGGCAGCGAAGCTATCAAAGCCAAGGTCGTTCCGGATGTTCTATCTGGCCGGAAGCCCATTTGTCTTGCGATCTCAGAGGCATTCGCTGGAAGTGACGTCGCTGGAATCCGAACCACGGCAGTCAAAACCGAAGATGGCAAACATTGGATCATCAACGGAACGTGAGTGGACCATTCTGTCTATGCTTCACTTATGTGCTAATGTTTAATATTTTCATTCGGTTCTTTCTTTTTTGGCTTTCTTCGTCTTCTGTGCATTGATACTGTCCCCTTCTCCATGGACACTTTCCCCGTCCCTTTGAACTCATCGTAGTAAGAAATGGATAACCAACGGAACGTGAGTTTAGCTGCTGTCAGTCTTCACCACCATCTAGTTGACGTTCATACCCAACTTCTCTTTGGTCAGTTTTGCCCACTAGTTTGTTCTTCCATCAGTGTCACCGCCCAGTCCACTAACATCGACCTACAATAGCTTTACTGTAGGATGTAAAACAGAGGTAAGTCTGGTATCCTAAATGGGATCATCCGCACACGTTAAAAACAGCGCCTTTTAGGACGGGTTTACCGTCATTTTAGTCGAGCGTGGAGATGGCGTGGAAACGAAACCTATCAAGACAAGCTACGTGAGGTTCTCATTTCAGTCTGCGACTCACTGACACCTAACATATTCACCTCTAGTCGCCCGCCGCGGGAACTGCTTTCATCGCCTTCGATAATGTGAAGGTCCCCGTTGAAAATACACTTGGACCCGAAGGAAGCGGGATTTTCGTTATGCTGAGGTAAAATTTCTTTCTGAAGAGGTATAGGTATCGTGTGACTGAACAGCAGTGCACAGCAACTTCAACCATGAGCGATGGGTTATGTGCTGTTCTTCTGCTCGGTCTCAGCGTATGATTGTCGAAGAATGTCTTCTGTAAGTCTGTGATAGGGTGTTTCGAACATTAATTAAACCTCTCTTTAGGTGGACAACACAGCGCAAGGCATTCGGTAAACCACTCCACTCTCTAGCCGTCATTCGTAGTAAACTAGCGGCCATGATTGCACGCGTTGAGAGCACGCAAAATTGGCTTGAGAACCTGACATACCAGATGAATAGCATGGTAAGCTCATTTGAATTCAGTCATAATCAAGGCTCATATGTCCTCTAGTCATATAAACAGCAAGCGTCGAAGTTGGCTGGGTGCGCCCCCATTCTTGTCTCGCGCCGCATCGACGGGTGTTTAATTTTCTTTACCTGTAGCCCGATTGGCCTGTTGAAGATGCACGCCACACGCTCAGCGCAAGAGACTGCCACAGATGCTGTCCAGGTATGAACATCTAAACTTTTCAACCTACTCTACATCCCAATCATTTTCGACAGGTGTTTGGTGGGCGTGGAATCACAAAGACAGGTATGCTCAGACTGTCACTCGAAATGTTCACATTTTTAACTCGATCGTGGCAGGAATGGGGCAATTTATAGAACATGTGCGTTCGAAAACCTTCAATGGGCTAGCTACTGATGTTTTTCATGATTCAGTATCATCGCACTGTTCCATTCGACGCGTAAGTTCCAGGATCTGTTGAAACCTACATAATTGAGGATCTGACATTATTTTTGAACAGGATTCTGGGGGGAGGTAACTTGAAAAATAGTCTCGTCCTCATACAACATACTGATCATCTTTGACAGCCGAAGATGTTTTGGGAGATGTTGGAGTCCGCCAGGCCATTCGTGGTATTCCCAAGAACGCAAGACTTTGAGCCATGTAATGGGACAAGTATCGTACATACATGTTACTCTTCACCCTATTCCTTGCAGTTAATTATTCTGTATTCCACAATCATAGTGCGGACCACATATTAAATACTACCTGACATACACAGCTCCGGTATAGAATTAGGATCGCTTCTGTTTTTGTCTTTGTCCCCAGGGCGTCTTGGCGCTAGCTCCAATGCCTGTATTAGCAGCCAAGGATCCAGGCCCAGCCGCCTTCCATCCAAACCATTCCATCACCACGTTCTTCGCAAAAATCTCTCCAAATCCGAGCATAACCCCATTAACGAAAGGTAACAGCATGTTGATGGCCAGTGAAGTGAACAGGGCGGTCACGCGAGTCCGTGTCGACAGAGATGAATCGAAAATGGCAATAGTTGCAGAAGGTGGACCCGGTGGAGGAGGAGTAGGGTGGTGTCGTGAGGGCGAAGGCGTCTCTGTTCGTTCAGGGAATGACATAGATGGGAAAGAGGATGTGACAGAAGATTGGATGTCTTCCCATTTCTGGGATTCGTCCCCCGTATTTGCCCGCGAATGGATCCTGGAGATTTCGGCCGGAGGGGCAGTGCTCGTAGTGGGCGCGGTATGCTTTTAAACGTCTGAGGGTCGATGTGTCAAACGGAGCAGCAAACGTACGTACCTCTTTTGCGGATTCGCCAATGACATCTCGCGAATCTGTAGGAGTCGACGAAGGCATTTCAAAGACCACAGAAGCCTCTGTCAGGGCATAGGTAGTTGCATTCGAGACCGTCTCCCATTCAGCAGGGTGTTCAGTTTTCTCGGGAGTAAGAGGCTCCGGGGTCAGATGGTCGACTGGCACACTCTTCGTGCGATGCTCGGCCCCCTTCATCTCTGCAGCACGGATTGCCTCCCATCGTAACCGTTCCTTCTCCGCCTTCTGGCGGGCCTCCGAAGACTGGGCACGCCAGGCCTCGACTTGCGACTCATACTCGGCCTTCCAAGAGTCGTCGGAAGAGTCTGATTGTTCCGAACTCTCCTGAGATGATTCTGGGGAAACAGCAGGTATATTGGCAGTCGATGAGCTTGAGGTCTCTGCAACTATATCTGTCGCCACGGACTGACGACGCGAAGGTGGAGGAGAGAATGCTATCGAAAGTACTGTCTAAAGAAAAACTCATGTTAGTTTCGATACACTGGCGTATTAATGGATGCTGAAAACCTGGAGAATATCCTCAGAATCGTTGTGGCCGTCCATCGAATTTATGTGGACAGCGTTCTACCTTAGTACCTTGTTAGTACCTATGTCGTTTCGATTCCCGAATGAAATAACGTGACCTCCGGTGAATCAATCGCCGGCGGTTGGCGGGCGTCGACTTTGTTTTCTCAATCACTCATGTCCAACGTCCACTCGTTTTGGACCTCTTTTTCGACGTTTGCGCCTTGCGACCCTTTCGAAGGGAATTTTGATGGATGAAGTTCCTCCTTTCTTACCAGGCTATTTGTCAGATGAAACGTCGGATACCAGATCTCCATGATGTTTGAATTTCCATCCAGTGGGATTTATCATCCAAATGGAAGGATCGTCGCTGTCTTTGCAGAGCAGGATTAAGTTTCTCCCTTTCAAGAACTCTCTGGTTCGGGTCATTTCAATTCGTCAAGTGCTAGTCTATGCGCCTCCTGATATTCACCTATCTCATGCATCTCTTCTTGAGGCATGCAAACATGTTCTGGAAAGGATTCATCATACAAGCTTGGGAGGACCCGAATCCATCACTTTGCACCGTTATGCGATGCAGTTCTCACTTGCGATCTCTGGGGCGAGATAGAGAACGAGTACGTCTGAAGAGCGAACGAAAATCTAAAACGTTGTTTAGCATCATCTTTTCCTTGGTTCAATCCGATGGATGATGCTTTATCCAACTAGCATAGCGGCGATATGGATTCTGTGCCACCAGTGGTATACCTTATGTATGTTCGCCAATTTTTCATGCTGAACATTTATTCAGATGATTGTAGAGCATGCTACTTCAATGGGAAGTTGGAAGACTTTAGTGCTAACTATGGTTCATTATTTTTTGGTGCTGCCTTGTTGTCCTACCAGTTTCATTCCTGGCGTATGGTCTGATCTTGGGTGAGCCCTTTCCGTCAGTATCTGCTTAGTGATTTTTTTGAATTCCTAGTCCGATAGGTCGAATGACAGGATACATCAGCAGATGATCACGCACCTTCGACACGATACTCATCTATCGTTGATTTACGGAAGCTTGCGTTGCAGTTGACTTGCAATGGGTACACCTCAGGATCACCCTGGCCGAGCGTGACGATCTCCATTTTAACCAGGGAAAGCGTTTCTCGATTGGTTGCAAATGGATATCAGCGCAGGATCGCCGTTGATTTGAAGGTGACGTTGTAACTACATGATCAACAGAATCCTGTTAAACTCTATGTGAAAGCCCCGTGTCAATGCAAATCTCGTTAGCTCCTTCGGGGAAAGCGAGTCTTGATCGCTTTTCACGTCGTGCTCTACGAATATTATATTATTAATTCATCATCATCTTGCTGACGTCTTTGAAGGGCTCCATATTGCGACTGTGACTCGTGTTATGTCGTCTGGGCAAGGAAGGTGACATAACGAGGCTTTTATCTCGTTCAACAGGGTTTAACATCGATAGCAAATTCCAATCCATCAAGATCTACATGGATTGTAATGTTTCTGCGGGCTTCTCCTGGCAACGAGGCTTCTTCCGTGGAAGATAGGGTTTCGGAACGTCATAGGCACATTACTTTTCATCTTCTGCTCTTCGCCCCACGGAATCCCCACAGTCTATGCTTTCTTCCTTGCCGTGCCTCGAGCTCGAGGTAGCTTAGCCATCTCGGTTCATGCGCTTTGTCTTCTCAAACCGCATCGGTAGCACATTCCCCTCCTTTTACCCTGGACTTGTGGACAAGAGCATTTCCAAGGATGGCGATCTCGGCCTCGTGCTCATCTTGATAGATTGACTCCAGTCTCCGAAATCTCTTCCGCGTCGAGGTTGCCAGGTGTATCTTCCAATCATAATGAGGTCACATCGTCTGTGGAAGTCGGTGTGCGAAGCAACATATGGTGATTTTCATCGTACGTCAACTGATTCAATCTGACAAGCGGAGCAGCGAGGGATGGCGCACTTTCTGAATGCTGATCCTCGACGTGTGCGGTGGTGCCGCCAGCGCGCGGATCATCAATGTTGTTGCTATAAGAATGACGCACGCAAACCGCGAGTTTGCGTGTTCGTTTTGGCGCATCCTTATCACTGCAACGCGGTATACAACATGAGATGCACCCCTGTGCTATGTCATGAGAGAATGAGGCCTTGGCAAGCACATCATTCTGCGCTACATCTCCAACGAGTTTGGCCTCGTGTAAATCGACTTAGTTACTCATCATAATGCTCAAGACTACCACTTGAATTATGTTCCGGAGACTCTCGAGGAAGGTCTTGGAAGCCGATGTGCGGCAGCGTACGGCGGAGCATGGATAAGAGTGCGGCAAAATAAGGAAAACACAATGGACATTGAATTAAAGCTCTTTGTAACTCATTGGTCCTCGAAATGACTACATAGATTGATAGATAGATATACAGTAGGATGTTCTACTTCTGGCCCACAAAGGGAAATTAGTCTATGCCTCCCCGTTCATCGGACGACCCTCTCAGTCGGACGATCTGCAATATCAATATCTCCCCATTGTTAGAAGCTCACCTTGTAGAACTTATGCAGGGAGTCTCCAGAGGTATGTTTCTGCTCAACCTCCCATCACTTCATCTGAATTGAACAGGGAAAGTATGGACTGTGACAATCAGTGACCGTCCGACTGGGGGGTCGTCCGACGACATGGGAGGCGTACTCTTCAAAACCATGTCCAAGGTAGTATGTAAGTACCCCTGGCCTGTTCAATCAACGGAATTGCAATTTCCCGTAGAGGTCTTGTGGAGGCCATCTTGGCAACATCTGTATCCGGGCCGCATGGCACGTTTTGTTTCCTCCAGAAGCAAGTCTATCGGCCTTTCTCGTGATCAATTTGCGACAGGCTCGCTCGAAAGCAAGCGGCATCCGGTTGCTGTCTTGAGTCTATGACGGAGCTTCGGAAGCTACTCAGGGCAACTTTTCCGAACCGATCTGTCAGGATCTGGATATTCCCTTTCCTGGTCCAATCCAGTACTTGCCGCAGTCTGCTGTTCCCGTGACATTCCACGGAGCGTCTCTGTCCTACTGCTGTTGTATAAAATGGCTGTGGTCGTAATCATGGGTCTTATCCGTAGCGATCCCTCTTTCTTTCCCGTTCCGACTATATCCTAATACTCGTGCGTTGTTCCGTAATCATGGGTCTTATCCGTAGCGATCCCTCTTTCTTTCCCGTTCCGACTATATCCTAATACTCGTGCGTTGTTCCTTGTCCTTGTTCCTCTCCACTGTTGACTTACTCATCGCCGATAGAGATGTGTAGCCTGGAAGTGTAAATATTCTTCCCTTGTTTCTCCTCTTGTTAGTTCCCCATTCCTAATGATTACTTCAGGTTCGGCGATTATTACAGGGGATGTGGCGTAAGTTTGAAGCCTATCTAAACAGCTTTTGACACGATTCCTCACGTCGCTCATCGAAGCATTTTGTGATGGCCTACTACTCTGGAGAAAAGACTGATTGCGGTTCATCGACTTGCGTTCATTCTGTCGCGCACACCCACAAAGCGCCTAACTGTCGATGCTCAAGGGTCAAATCTCTCCCTTCCAAGCATGGAGTGGACCGCTTATTGTTATTCTCTTCAACAGGAAACGACCGACAATCGACGAATAATGAGTATGTTCCACCAACCATGCGACAGTTGCAAGACTGCTGCATTCGATCGCATGACCAGGCGAAATTGATGCTCACCCTGCCCTCCAGTTTTGCCACCTGCTGGACTCCTCGCTCCTTGCTCCTGATGTACCACCACTGTCTTGCTATCCCGCATTCGCTGTTGACCTGATATCGATTTGAAACTACTCTCGTATATATTCATCGTGAACTCGTAATTCCTCATGCAGCCATGTACTTTTCTTAAGGTTCTGCGAATTCCTGCCCTTCCGCCGATACATATATTTATAGGCTGCTGCTGTAGCCAGTATGTAGGCTGCACCATAATCTCATCGGTTGGATGTGTTCTTGGTCCCAATGACGCTACGATAAGGACTCGCCGACTCGATTGTGAAACACAAATTAGCCTGGTGGTCGGGAGGAACATACGGGCTCGACTGACCACTCGCAATCTTGATGTGCGACCAAGATTGCCTCCAAGCAAAAAAAAACAGGATGGCTACCGCAAGCTACATAACACATGCCATGGAAGATCTCAACCTGCTAAAATCGTTTACCCCCACGTTTAACGGGTTGCCGGGTTCCTCGCTTGACTCCATGTCCGCCACCCCCACTCTTGAGTTGTGTCACGCGTCGCTTACGCTCTTCTTCGCTGTCGTCATCGCTGGATGACGATCCTACAGGCTTTTTTAATTTTTTTGCAGGCCGAACTGGGGACGAGTCTGACTCGGATACCTGGCCCTCTGAGGTGCTATGTAATGGCGACACCGTACGCCGCTGAAGACTTTCACGATTTAGGGGCTCGAGTCTGGCGGCCGGGGGCGTGGATCGCGTTGACGGACCAGCTATAGGAGAATCCTTCTCAGGCAAAGCACCTTCATCCCCTTCAGATTCCGTGGCTGAATCCATTTGAATAGATGGTTTTGGCTCCTCTTCTTCAGACTTCTCCGTCGTCCTTTGAGAACCCAGAGATATCTCTCGTGCGGCCTAGATAGCATATTACTCAGCATTAGAGTTCAGGAGCAAATGTATACACTTGCCTGAAGATGCGGAGAAGCTGAACGTTGAATGACGGGCGTTTTAGAGCGTGGTGCTATTTTCGCAACCTGAAGGACCGGCTTCTCAGCGGTCGAGATCACCGGTGCTGTAGAATCGTCAAAAAAGGCGTAAGAGACATATGTCATTCGGACGTACGAAGATCGGTGATGAAATTGAACATGGCTGTCATGCGCCGAATGGTCGAGGCTACTCGCGGTTTGGACATGGCATTCTTAATGTGGGTATCGACTGTCCGCCTCGCGATTCGTCCGACTTTATCGACTGCCTGTAATTAGCGCGCGGTATAAGGAGGTCATGCGCAACTATCTGTGGCGTAGGGTTCTGACCTTCTCGATATCAGCATCCGACAATTCACCAACTGCATCTGGAGAGGAGAAGGCCAGATGGCTGACGCTGATGAGGGGAAAGATCAGGTGCTTTGATATGATTTCAGCGGAGGGCTTGTGGCCAAGAAAGCAGGTCTCCCATCTCCAATTGAAACTATCGCATTCGAGCTCGAACGCAAAATCCTGGTTATCAAGACACGTGAATGCAGACAAGTGACAATGTGCTGACGCCACTTACCGCATAGTTGGACTCAAGAACCCCAAAGGATATGTCAGCTATACCCCCTAGGGTGTGGGCTTTCGAAAGTAACTCTAGCGTCGTCGTTCTCCACTCATCTTCGGCTTCGGCTTCTGCAAAGAGCGGAGGAGATGCGCTGTTACAATCACGCCAGCGACGCGCGATCTGTTTACTTGTCAGCACTAACACATGCAAGGTATCAGTGCTATGGAGCTTCTTCACTGATACGAAATCTCGACCACCTTCTGTCCAAACTGATCTAGTATCAGTCAATAAGAGGCAACATGTCAAGTCGACCGTCGATGAGCAGAATTTCTGACGTCTCGATATAAATGCTCAAGCAGGATGAAGATGCATGAGAGCGCAACGAACAAAAAGATAAGGTGTCGACGATTGGCTGTCCGTCTTTACGAGCCACTCTTTACCCAAGAGGTATTTGGAATGTTCCTGAGAGAGAGAAGAAATGTATAAGGCTAGGGCGGCAGTTCATAGGAAAATTTGGACCTCGGAGAATTGCTCCATGGTTTCGTCTATAGATCAAGAATAGGTTCGAATTTAAGACGTTTTCCAAGAGTGAAAGTGATAGCCAGGTCCAAGGCACTGTTGTGCTTCCAGAAGATGCGAAGTCGTGTCAGATTCCGTTCTAGTGCGCAGTGCTAGGTGACGTTGTCTCTCAGTGAATCGGACAAAGGCTAGAACTTCGTTTTGCCTTTTATTTATAGCTTCCGGTCAGTAAGGTATGTACTGGACAATGGAGCGCGAAATCAGATCGACAAGGCCAGCTGCTGAAGGTGATGATGGGACCCAAGAGGCTGCAATCGGGATTCGGCTGAACAGCAACGCCACGGCTTCCCTTCTGCCTTCATGGTCAACTATTCTTAAAGTCAGATACTGGGTCACACGGCTGGTCAGATAGGCCAAAAGTTAATATTGACGGCGACGGATTATCTTATGACAGTCACGCTGTCTCTTTCGCGAAGGAAAGAACACGATGTCTTCGGAGGAGGGTGAAATATTCGAGCCTAGTGTGTCCAGCTCCTTTCAGACTACGACCAACCCGGCCGAATATGATTCATTGTATGAATGGCCTGGGGACTCTTTAGGCACCTTGTCGGCCCACCCGGATCCGCTATCTTCGTCGCAGCCTCCACCAAAGAAATTCAGACCCAACCAACCGTCATTTCGGCTCATCGTCCTTCGTACCTCCATCCTTTCTCCAGTGCGCAGACTGGCCATCATCGACGGATATTCCGAGGTTCAATTTGGTCGGGATGTGGTTCCCGCCGGTTTCACGACACCGAAACTACGCCTTAAAGAAATGGAGGTTTCGAAACTGCACGCGACAGCTTACTGGGATGCCAGCAGGCGAGAGTGGGGTATCGTTGATATGGGCTCAGTGCACGGGACGTTCGTGCATCCTGCTTCCACTTGCGGGGATGATCGTGGGGTGAGGTTGTCTCCCGCAAGACAGGCAAGCATCCCACGGAAGTTGAACCACATGGATCGGTTAACGATAGGCGGGACCACATTTCTTATCCATATGCACGAGGACCAGCTTCCTTGCGAGGAATGCTGGACAGCTGGTGGAGATGAGATTCCACTGTTCCCTACCTCCAAGGTGTCAAAGCCAGCTACACCGGAACGCTCGGGAGATGTAGGTGCTGGGGACGGCGGCCCGCTCGTTGCATCTTATGCTCCGAAACCCCAGAGAGATCCCAAGAAGGCTCTGACAATGCTTAAACATAGCCTATTGGCACGACACGATGATCCGAATGCTCGAGCCAAGTCCACGCCTCCCGCAGGGAACCCGCCCATTCAGTACTTAGATCGTTCTGCACGTCGTCGAGCGTTGAGGCCGGCCTCAGACGCTCCGGGAACTTCGCTGCCCCAACTATGGATCGATTCTCCTCCATCTCGTCCTAAATCCCCTAGCCCCGAACCGGTCACTTCCAAACCTCCAACACCTCTCCCAACCTCAAATATCGGCCACCGTCTTTTGATGATGCAGGGATGGGAACCTGGATCTGCACTTGGGTCCATGCTTGATCCAAACGAAGGACGAATGAATCTTGTTGAGCCGCTTGAGGTTGCCGCCACTGTGAACCGAGGTGGTTTGGGACTGAAGCGAAGTTCGACCTTAAGCCTGCCTTCACTCTCTCATCCTAACTGGAAAGAGTATGCGAAACGTAGGCGATGGGATACATCCGAATATGCCGATCGGCGAAAGTGATCGATGCTGCGTTTGATGCAGACCGTTGAAGACCGCGCCATCGATGCGGTTGAGAGTTCTCACTGGTAACTGGCAAGCAAAACATGGCTCACAATCCTTGGTGATGGACCGCGATTGAAAATAGATTAGCCTATCTGTTGAAAGGGGCATATAGTATACGTAGTAAATAGTATGCATAGTACGTATTGTTTGGATCTGGAGAAAATTGGCTTTTACATATGTGTCTGTGGAGAGATGGCTACCAGCATGGGAAGAACGCGTCAAGTCACGCGTGGACGCGTCGCGTCGCCTTGCCTCGCGGCGACGTGTTTGTTTACGCGATGTTTGCTCTCGACACGTGGTCGGTTCGAGAAACGAACCAAAAGTTGGTTCTTGTCTTTCTTGTGAGGCTGACGAGCGGATCTGACTTCCACCTTCAATTTTTCTCTCGACTTTCCCCTTCGACGGCACGCCAGGCCATTGTTCATTTCTGAATCTTTCGGACTGCCATCTATCCTTCTTTCTTCCCACAATAACCTCTTCGACATCCCCCGTCGTCTCTCAACTTTTCTAATCGTATATATAGTTTCTGCATACATACCATGGCAACCAACCATGTCCGCGTACGTTCTCCTATTCATACTCACGTCCTCGAATTGACTTTATGGCTCTATCGCGTAGCTGCCACAACGACGCACCGTTGCTCAACGTGTCAAGGCCGATGAGAACGCAATGAGCAGACACCTACGTCAACCTTCCAATGTGATGGCGCCCGGTGCAGCACGCTTTGCAGCGAAGGAAACAAATGGCGCAAAACCTGCGCAGACAAGACAAGCACTGGGTGAAGTCACATTCACTGCTGTCAACCGGAAAGTACGCAGGCACCCTTTTTCCTATGTTACCATATCTGAACCTCATTTTTAGGACACCGGAACTAAGCCCACTGGAGGGAAGGAAGAAACAAATCTGAAGCGAGGTCGGTCAGATTCCACGACGCTCGCACAACGCGTCCCCCTCGGCCCTGGTCGCGGACAAGTCGCGCCACCGGTCGCTAACGCCGTCAACGCCCGCGCACCCGTCATCCGCGCTCGGATAACAGCCGGGATAAATAAGCGTGTCACTCGCGTCGTGCCACCTGCTGTGAGTGTCCAGGATGTAGACGAAGCTCGACACGATGAGGCGCAGGTCGACATGGACGTTGAAGAAGACATCGCCGCTGCCGAACGCGAGGCTGCTGAAGCAAGCATCATCAGAGGTGAAGATGAGGTGGAGGCCATGATTGGCGTCGATGAAAGCGATGACGAGGACCTCGAGGAGACCGCTCAGATGCCGCCAGCAAAGATCCAACGTATATGGCCTGAAGTTGCTACCGATCGCGCGAGGAAGTTTAGGCAAGAGATTGATACTGTTCGTGAGGTGTTCGACGACCAGCCTGATGTTTATGATCCTACGATGGTGTCCGAGTACGCTGAAGAGATCTTTGAGTATATGACTGAACTCGAGGTTCGTAGCAACTCTCAATCTTCGTCACTCGATGCTGACAATGACTTCGCTAGGAGGAGATGATGCCGAGTCCGGCTTACATGGATGGCCAAAACGAGATTACATGGGCGATGCGCCAGACCCTGGTCGATTGGTTATTGCAGGTCCACCTCCGGTACCATATGTTGCCCGAGACCCTTTGGATTGCCATCAACATCATCGACCGCTTTCTCAGCAAGCGTGTCGTGTCTCTAGTGAAGCTCCAGCTCGTCGGAGTGACTGCAATGTTTATTGCGGCCAAGTATGAGGAGATTCTGGCTCCTTCAGTGGACGAATTCGTGTTCATGACCGAAAACGGGTACCCCAAAGAGGAGATCCTCAAAGGCGAACGTATCATGCTGCAAACTCTTGAGTTCAGGGTTTCGCATTATTGTTCGCCGTACAGTTGGATGCGGAAGATCAGCAAAGCCGACGATTATGATATCCAGACAAGGACACTTAGCAAGTTCTTGACCGAAGTGACACTATTGGACTACCGATTCTTGAGGGTGAAGCCAAGTCTGGTGGCTGCGGTGGGTATGTACTGCGCAAGGAAGATGTTGGGCGGTGAATGGGTGAGTTTACGTCTTCCTTTATATCGGTCCTGGTGCATGGCCCATGCGGTGCAGACATGCTGCTGCCGCATGCCAATTCCGACTTGAACACCGATCATGTGACTGACCTTTTCTTTCTATCTTGCTCTCATCTAGGACGACGCTTTCGTGTTCTACTCCGACTACACAGAAGAGCAGCTGATTCCCGGCCATGAGCAACTTGTCGAGAAGCTGACGGAGCCGCACTTCGCACGCCAGTACGTTTGCAAGAAGTACGCGCACAAGAAATTCCTCAAAGCGTCCGTATTCGCCATCGACTGGGCCAATGCTTACATCAAAGGCGCCAATGCTGCGGCAGAGGGGATGGTGCTTGAGCCGTAGAAGCTCGTTTACCGTATGCTCTCCGCAATTACTCATCGCTTTCTGTCGTCGTGTATTTTTCAACGCATCACATCCCACTTCCCCCCACCCATCCATCAATCTATGTCTCGATGTTTTACCATATCTCACATGTTCATCTCTCATTCTTTTCTTTTGGTTCAACATTGCATTTGCTTCTCATCGTGTTTGACTTATTCTTCTAAATCCTACCATGTCTTATCTATGTCTTCCTCGCTTTTTCAGTTTGCTATCGGTTCATTGCCGCAAAACATTTTGGTTTTCTGGCGTCCTCCCCCTTCGTTCCCAGCTCCAGCGGCACATCAGCCTCGTGTTCTGAGCTTTTCCTATCATCACCATATCACACACGCACGCAGACACTCCTAGTCTATGTTCACTCATGTCGTTCATGATCATCATGTCCACTATGCCCTCTCTTTCACACACAGCATTCCCATTGCTCAGTTTTTTTTATTTCTCTCATTATCACACCCACTCCTCGTTTCTGTCTTTCCTCCCGTTTTGTCTTGTCAAAAGCCGACCTGCCCATTATACTTCCGCGCTCACGTACTGGGGATACTCGTTCCTTTCGTTCATTACGCATGGTTGACGTTAGATATTACTTTAACCTCTCCCTGTACATGATAGATCTTGCGCAGAGCGCTGTCATACTATTTATTCTATGCATATCAATGCGACGCGCCTTCAACCCCTGGTGATGATGAGAGAACAACACAACCTAACCTTATCACCGGCTTTCGAGTGGTCACTGATATGAGGTCGTATGCTCATACCGGCATCTCTATTCTAGCAACACAAATTCGAAGGTCTATCATACATATGCCTCTATGTCTTCGGGTGGTTTACCCGCGGGTGCCCCGCCCCCTCATAAGTACCGGGAGTTTGACTTCAAATGGGCGCTCGCTCGCTTACATAACAACCCGGATCCTGATATCACATGTCGGAGAGTGGGGTATTTCTTACCAGAGTTCAAGATTGAGCAAGTAGTCCAACCAACATGTCTCTGTCATTCAAAGGCCACACCGTAGTTATCACTGGCGCCGGAGGAGGACTCGGCAAAACGTGCGCGTTCATCGGCCTATATTAATGGTTAGAAATTAATGTTCGGATGTCAGGTATTCCTTGCTGTTCGCAGCACGCGGAGCGAATGTTGTGGTCAATGATTTTAATGCGGAAGCAGCGCAGAAAGTCGTTGACGAAATTGTGAAAGGTATGCCTTCTCATTTGAAGTCATCTTGCTTGACGTAACCCATCCTGATCTAGCCGGTGGAAATGCTGTCACGAACACCTCATCCGTAACCGACGGCGCGGCGGTCATTAAGAGCGCACTCGAGGCATTCGGCGCGGTCACTATTCTCATCAACAATGCTGGTATTCTGCGCGACAGGGGGTAAATCAAAATCGTCTTCGCCTCAGGCACATAATTCAAATTGGAGCTAACCTATGACGCAGATTCAAGAACATGACTGATAAGGAGTGGGATCAGGTTATAGAGGTTCATTTGAAGGGTGCCTTTGCATGCACGAAAGCTGCATGGCCGCATTTCCGGAAACAAAAGTTTGGTCGCGTCATTAACACGGCGAGTGCTGCTGGGTTGTATGGTATGCATCACATGTTGCGTTTCATGTTTTGCCATAGCTGAACAAGTATTCCAGGCAACTTCGGCCAGACAAATTACAGCGCGGCCAAGATGGGTCTCATCGCCTTCACCAAAACTCTTGCGCGCGAAGGTGCCAAATATGGCATCAAGGCGACAGTCATTGCTCCTGTAAGCGCCCTCTATTTTTCTACTTATATCGCGCTTACATACCCTTTCACAGATGGCAGCTTCCGCCATGACAGAGACGATGATGCCGCCTGAGATGCTTGCCAATCTCAACGTATGTTCGCTTGCATGTCCTTCTCATCTAGTCCTGATGTCACTAGCCCGAATTTGTTGCTCCTTTCGTTGCCGCTGTTAGCCATCCAGATGGTCCTGATGCCACAGGCAAAGTTTTCGAAGTAGGTGCAGGCTTTGTAGCTGAAATTCGGTGGGAACGCAGCAATGGCACGGTCTTCAAGACCGATGCTAGTTTCACACCCTCTGCTGTAAGCACTCTACGTGTTTTTAACAATCACGGAGATTGAATTTGTGTCCTCAGGTGAAAGCGAAATGGTCAGAACTGACTGATTTCAGCAACCCTTCCTAGTGAGTGCAAACTGTTTTTGCCGGTTACCGATTGTCCTTATCAACGTAAGTAAAGCCCTGTCGATGTCACAGATGTCGATTCCAAGGTATGATCATCAGAATCCACGGTTTGGATACCTATTCTCAACCATTGCATATCAGGGAAAGCTCGAGCAGGCCGCAAAACTTCCGCCTAATGTCCAGTCTTCGCCAGAGGTCCGCTTCGATGGCCAGACTGTGATTATCACCGGTGCTGGTGCGGGTCTTGGTCGTGCTTATTCCCACATGTATGCCCGTCTCGGTGCCAATGTGGTTGTCAACGATGTAAGCGAGAAGGGCGCCAATGCCGTCGTCGATGAAGTCATTAAGGGTCAGTGAACCACATCTGACGGTCTAGGACCACGAGTTCAATATTTTGGCTTCCTATCGTAGCTGGTGGGAAGGCTGTCGCTGCTATCTGCTCAGCAGAGGACGGTGATCAGATTGTTCAGGTCGCTTTGGAAAAATTCGGTGGTGTCCACGTCCTCATCGCCAATGCTGGTATCTTGCGCGATAAATCGTTCACGGCAATGACTGAGCAAGAATGGGACATCGTGATCGCTGTCCACCTGCGTGGCACTTACAAGGTAAATCTATCTCCTGAAGTCCGTCTTGTTTTCCTAAATAAGGTGCTTGACAGTGCGCAAAAGCTGTGTGGCCGCATTTTCAGAAGCAGAAATTCGGACGTATCGTCACGACTTGTTCGCAAGTCGGCATCTGTGAGTCAACGTTGTCTATTTCATTTTTCCTGTCGGTCGCTTATATAAATCTTGCTCAGATGGAAACTTCGGCCAGGCTAACGTTAGTTACGCTCATCGTCTCAAGCCAGTCACATGTGTTGAGTTTGCTTGTTCTAGTACTCGACGGCGAAGGCTGCAATTCTGGGCTTCACGCGGACTCTTGCCCTCGAAGGCAAGAAATACAACATCCTGTCGAACGTCATCGCCCCTTCCGCCGGTACTGCCATGACCAGCACCATCTGGTAGGCAATTCTCTTTCACGAGCTTCGCAGCTCGCGACTGACATCGACGTTCATCAGGCCCAAGGAAATGGTCGACGCTTTCAAGGTTGGCCCCTTTTTGTCCCGAACCCTACATTTCTAACTAGAATTCAGCCCGAATACATCGCGCCCGTCGTTGGTTACCTTAGCAGCAAAGGTCATTTGCACTGCCTGCCCTATAATAAAGCCTTTGCTGATGTCATGTGTATAGATAACATAGAGACCTCTGGCCAATTATTTGAAGTTCTTGGTGGCTGGGCAGCGCAGACGCGGTGGCAACGAGCAGGCGGTCATGGTTTCCCCCATACCAAACCCTACACTCCTGAGGATGTCGTTGAAAAATGGAGTTCCATCACCAACTTCGGTATGTAGAGTTGTTCCTTGTCATGAGGCTACCTTTGTTGATTTGCCTCTACCAGATGACGGACGAGCAACGCACCCGACTTCCACCCAAGAAGCCATGCAACAGGTACCGTGTTTTTTTCTGTCGTCCCAGATGAAGGGTCTATCATCTCACTCAACACCCTCCTCAATAGCTCATTGAAAACTTCGATAACACGGGTGACGCTATCAAGGCGAAGCTGTAAAAGTGTGGGCGTGTGTGTGATGTATCTGTAGCTGTATATCCCTATTTAATCACCCTTCTAAGTGAATGTGAAGTGCACATTGTCGTATAAGTGACGAGGGGGAAGGTTGTCGAAACTGGGTTTTGACCCGTCTAGGATGCCATACCGCTCGTGAATGGCACCAAAATTGTTCCCAAATTCACCGCACCGGAACATTCAGCCCGACAGTAATGTGTGAAGTACATATGCGCGTTCAAAGGCGTCGCGGAACTTGGAACATTGCCCTACGTTGCGGCCTTGATCGGCCATCGTGATGACCTCGTATTATTCGAATATGCGACTTTACATCCGTTTCTTTGATAAAAAAGGCTTGAGTTCTTGAATACTTACCGCAATTCGAAGGGACACCAATTGATGATGATGATCGGTTTGCTTTAAGAAGAAACGTAGTGAAATTCGACTCTTTGAAGCGCCGTTCGACGCATGTGATAAACTCCAGACTCGGAGCTCGAGAGTCGAGATTTCTAACGTGCAATCCTACCCTCGCTATAGCCTTACGATGTCCACTTTTAAAGATCTCAACGCGTTTGCTGACCCAGAAGACTCGAAGCTGGTGGCTGAGGCAAAGAAGGCTAAGACCGAGCCTGTGGAGTACAGCTACACTGAGGTATCTCTCGTTCCAGCTCATCGTTGGACCTGAATTTCTAATAGCATCACAGCGGGACGTAATTATTTACAACCTTGGAATAGGTGCAACGGAGAAGGAGCTGCAATGGACATATGAAGGCGATGATGAATTCGCTGCCCTCCCTACCTTCGGCGTGATCCCACAGTTCGCTGCCAGCTCTGGCTTGTCGCTTGACTGGCTGCCCAACTTCAATCCCGTGCGTCAAACCCGTTGAATCAAGGGTGGTATCAAATGTAGCTGAACGCGGTATACGATAGGCCAAACTGCTTCATGGAGAGCAGTACCTAAGCATTAAAGCTCCAATCCCCACCAGTGGCGAACTAGTGAATGAAGCTAGGTCAATCCAGTGAAACCCTATCACAACTGCAAGTGTTATTGACTTCCTCTACTGGCAGACTTCTGGAAGTTCTGGACAAGGGGAAGGCCGCTGCCGTTACCACGATTGTGGAAACACGAGACAAGCACTCCGGGAAAGTCATCTTCGAAAACCAGTCGACCGTTTTCATCCGTGGAGCTGGTGGATTCGGTGGGAAACGCGCAGGCAATGGTAATGCTTTCAGTCACCTTCGTTGTATGGATCTATAACTCATCTAAACGTATGCTATAGATCGTGGTGCCGCTTCTGCCACAAACACCCCACCTAAACGAAGCCCTGACGCGGTAGTTGAGGAGAAAACCTTAACCTCACAAGCCGCACTATATCGGTGCGAACGTCTCCCTGTCATATTGCATGTTTTGTTTTGATACCATACTGTATAGGTTGAGTGGAGATTCCAACCCTCTCCATGTAAGAAGATGTTCATATTGGACTTTCAAATGTGTTTCGATCAATGGCATTTTTCACTCGTCCAGATTCTTCCAGAGTTCGCTGCCATCGGTGGCTTTGATAAGCCAATTTTGCACGGCCTGTGCTTCATGGGAATCGCAGGCAAGCACGTACTCAAGACTTTCGGCCCGTACAAGGACATTAAAGTTCGGTCAGTGTTGATTCACTTCCTTTGAGTACTTTCACTGAAGTTTATATTGCTGCTTCTAGCTTTGCGGGTGTTGTTTATCCCGGAGAAACTATCGTGACGGAAATGTGGAAGGAAGGCTCGAAAGTCATTTTCTGTGGGTCTTTTCTGCATATGGAGAAGGATGGTCGAAGCCTGATGTTATTTGCAGCTGCAAAAGTGAAGGAACGAAACACTACGGTGCTTGCCGCTGGCGCAGCAACATTAGTTGATGATGCAGCGAAGGCAAAACTGTGAAAGTAAATCCACAAGAAATGTATGGTACACTGTATTTAAGTATCTCTGCATCAAAACGATGTCTAGAAGCTACCCTATGCATATGAATAGCTCTCAGCTTTATATGGTCACTAGCATGTGTGTTGTTTGCTAAAGACAAAGAGGGTAGCGACAGTCACAAAACGTCATGCAAAGTCACATACATTGGCGAATGTCCTACCCTTGAAGCGCCTAATAATATGTAACGGAGATAGGTAAGACGGATCTAGCTAGAGGACTCGAGGTAAG
>JABCKG010007698.1:0-26422 GCA_018851835.1 Hypsizygus ulmarius | reverse complement strand
GCAGGATTTAGAAACACAGATTATTTCCTAAATCCATAAGCGAGCGGAGTTTGCATATTTTATTCCTGTGTTTCTAAACCGTAGACCAAGAGCGCCGTAAATACAGAACTTTACAGAATTGTGAATAGATGTTGCTGGTGCCTGAATCTTGAACTTGGCATTAGTGGCGGCAGTCGAGAGAGGTGGGTGGAGCACAGAGATGCTGGAAATGAAGGTCAGAATCAGCCCTGGAGTTGCTTTCATGGTCATCAGAAATGAGCATGAGTCGAAGACGCGCCCTGACGCGTCCTCGCTCAGTCAAAGCATAGGCAATGTGTCAAAAACCTGGCCGTAGAGCCAGCCACTGCTTAGTGCCTCGAGGAACCTGTCTCTTGATATTCTTAACGAGTTTCAGTCCTTCGAAAATTTCAATCGGGATGTCTAGCGGACTGCCGAGGGTCGTCGTTGGCAATGAGCACGACGAAGACGAGTGCCCAGGTCGTGTCCATCTGGTATCGAGATTGATGGAAGGGTCGGGCAATCAAAAAAGGGTTTAGAGAAAGGATTTAGAACTAGAAGGGGGGTAGGGAGGCCTCGTCTAGAATCAAATTTAGAAGAGGGTGCAGTTTCAAGATCCGAATGCCAAAGTTATCGATATGGTAAACGGCATCACGGCTGATGTCGCTTAGGCAGTTTGGAATTTATTCTATGTTTCTAAATCCCTGCGGGAAGTCATCCAACACTCCTAATAGTATTATACTACGGGCTTGATACGGATGATGGCGGTCTGAACAAAGCGGCTACAAAACGTGAGCCGGATGCAGCTTTAATTTTTGCAATTTCATATTTCCAAGAGTTGACGTCACGATCGCCCGACTGGAAACTTCGTTATTCAAAGAAATAGAATCACGACTTGGATTATACGAGGGCTCGATGCTAGCGCCCCGAGAGCAAAATTAGTATGACAAGGCAGGGCGCCTGCAGGAGGGTATATTGTAAATGATTCATCCAAAATGACAGCATTGGGAAAGGAACGGATCCGCTTTTGAATCATGTGCGGGATGATCACCGCGGCATGTGCGGATGCCGAGCCAATGTATTTCTAGGTTCGCCAGCAGAATCTCCTGAAGTTTTGCTTGTTTCCATAGACAAAGCCTTGTCCTCGAATACTACCTAGTCTATCCAGACATCTTGTCTGGCAGCGTTCCCAATTCAAATTCTGATTCTCACCTCTTGACTGCTTGTCATACGGGAATACCACCACACCACACCACGACCCCCGAGCACGTCCGTTTATGTGCAGTGACAGCCTGTGCGAACTCAAACATTGCGCAGTCAAACAAAGGACATAGTCGGTATTTTTAAGCTGGCGTCCACCAATATCGACGAGATTTAAGTTAATGGATTACGAGCGTCCGCGATCGCAGTCAGTCCTCCAGATACGCCCGAGTCTCCCAGTGAGTCCTACACCAAGCTTGTGTGGATCCTGAAAACATACAACTACTAATTCTTATACACTGTGTATTATACAGTCCCGTGCGAGCAAGCTCATTCAAAAGGTATCCAACTTCAGAGGCCGCCTCCGCCTCCCGAGCCGCAACAAAGCCAAAGATGACCCCGACATCCTGCATCACCACCCGTACCCATCCCAGACGCACCACGGAGAGGACAACGATTTCATCCCGGGGAGGAACAAGCCGTACATGTCGCAGCCCATGCTCGGGCTCGGGCTGGGGGGCATGCATGTCGAGCCGTTCAATCCAGACGCTCGGGACGACGACTCGTATTCTCTGAGTGCGTCCCCGTCTGGCAGCGAGTATAGAAGGCACCTGGCGGACTTGGCTGGAGCTCCGCGAGGTATGACAATTGGCGCTGGGCGAGGGAGCGGGGTTGATGGGTTACCACCGCTGGGGTCGGAGGGACGGTTACCTCGCTGGAATTTGGATTCGGATTCACAGCATCAGACCCTGTCTGCTGGTCCGACCGGTATGTCACAAACGACGTCTGTACAGGTAGTCGCAGGCCACTCCCGATTGTCGTCGTCGTCGCAATGCAACGCCTTCGATGACCGGCCGTCATCGTCTTCTGGGATGCAGACAGCATTGAAGAGCAACAGTGTTGACATGCGTGTATCCCACCAAGGCAAGGGAAGTCCCATACATGGTGAAGTCAGGCGATCCATGGACTTGGACCCTGCATCCCCAGTAGTCCTCTCCTCGGAGAGACAGTCGCCACACTGGAATTTGCAGTTGGATTCGCAGCATCAGAGCACTTCCGCTAACCAGACTAGTGTATCACAAACACAAACCACATTAGCCACGGAACATCCCCGATCGTCATCGTCGCAACGCAGCGCCTTTGACGACCGGCCGCGATCACCTTCTGGGGCGAAGAGCAATGCTATCAACCTCCGTGTATCCCAGCACAGCGCGCGGTTACCCTTACGTAGTGAAGTTGAACGACCTATGGACCAGCCGCCCCAAAAACATCGAACAACGCCGTCAATAGTCGTCTCCTCGCACCCTCCAGAGACATCTTCATCACGCAACTCACTCGACAACCGTCCCCTTGCACTGATGAAATCAAAGAACGACGGTAGTAGTGACACGAGCGCGCGATTGTCACCAATACGTATATTCACAAAGAAACCATCACGAACGCGGCTCAAAGATGCCATTTCACCGTACCACGACGGTCCCGCTTCTCGTTTACCTACATCCACATCCACGTCCACATCTGCGCAGTCACACTCGCGCACACCATCACCACCGCCACCACTCCCCACCCTGCCCTCGACAATCTCCTATGCATACAGCACTACCACTTCCTTGCCTGCCCTCCCCCCCACCGCAACTACGGCCCGCACCCTGCCCACCCGCAGGGAAACGGCACCGCGCCTCACGCTTCCCAACCACTCCCACCGCATCAGCCTGACGCTGAATGACGGCACAAACGCACGCCTCTCGCCCAGCGTCATACTCCGCCCGCCGCCTCTGCCCATTCTCAACCTCCCCACGTTGCCCACCATCCCCCGGCGTGAGGCGTCCAGCTCGGTGCGCGGGCCAGGGTTGAGGAGTATGCCGGAGCTGCCGCATGAAGGGACTGAGGTGGGGGATGACGAGGATGACGGGGATGACAGAGAGGGGGATGACGAGGACGACGATGAAGATGCAGATTCGGATGCGGATGAGGATACGACGCGTGAGGGTGCGAGCAGTCTGGACCTCGACGACGAGAGGCCGAGCATGAGCAGCAGCAACGACTATAGCCATGGGCTCCGTCCGTACCCTTCCCAACATAAGACACACTCACGCTCGTCGTCATATCAGAGTGGAGACTTCCCCTCGCTCCCTGGACCCGACACGTCACGTATAGACTTGTCGTTCCTCGATCAGCAGCCGCCTTCCCCACCTGCGCATGACAGGAAAGGGAAGGGCCGGGCCAGGTATCCGTCCCAGGTCCAGGAGGAGGAGGACACAAGTCCCACGCCGACGAGTGTCTCGCCCTCCCGAGATTACTTCACGCGTGGCTCAGGCTCGTATCTCAACGATGTGAATGAAGGGGCTGTTCATGTGCATCCACGTAACGAGAGCATTGGTGCACGCACTCCGCGGGCCGAAGACGCATTTTTGGCCCCTATACCTTTGCGGAAGTCGTCCATTCCCGTAGGTGAGGACAGGCGGATGCTGATACTGGAGAAACGCCCAGGGATGTACAAGCATGCATCCAGGAGCTTGATTGATATACATGCAGTGGAGAAGAAGGAGAGGGTGGAGACGATGGTGAAGGCAGATGAGGAGGCGGCGGAAGTGATGGAGAGGTTCAAGAGACAGAGTGGGGTGGTGGAGATGGGGAGGAGGGGGCATGTCGATCCCACAGATGCTGTAGCTGTGGGCGAAGATTCAGAGCCAATGCCCATGCCCGTTAGGGATGAACGGAGAGGCAGCAAGGCCCCTGCCTACGAATCGCTGCCTCACGCTTTGCGACGGAGGCGGTCGATGCCCACGTTCACGTTGACTTCGGACCCACCGCCCTACCCGTCGTTCCACCCACAGGCACACCCGATGTCGGAGCACGTGAAGATCCAGCCGCGGGACGACGAGGGGTATGAGCGGCTCCCGCCATACACGAATGAGATATACATACGGTCGATCGTACCGAGGAAGATGGAGTTCACGGGCACGGGGAAGCAGGCGAAGGACCGCAAGTGGCGCCGCGTTTTGTGTGTGCTGGAGGGCACGGTACTTAAGGTGTATAGGTGTCCGGCGGGGGCGACAGGCGTGTCGGCGTTGGGAGAGTGGTGGGAGAAGAAGGTGGGCGTGGGGGATGTCAGTGCGTCTGCATCTGGTGATGTGAACGCTGCAAGCGCAACTGGGAGCGGGCCTGCTGCTGGGACAGCCAATGGGGAGACGGCAGTGGCCGAGAGGGTGCCGAAGTTGGGTGAGGAGGCGGGCACGGGGCAGACTGAGCTGGTGGTTAGCCCGCCGATCGAACCTCCCGCCTCGTCGGAACCAGTACAGGAACAGCAACAGCAGACGCGACCCCGGACACCACTGAACGCGACACGATCCCGCCTGAATATCGCCGTGAACTTGTTGCGACCTTCCCGTCCACATGGACGCTCAATCAGCGATATGCCCAATTCACCACCAAAGCCACGGTCCCCGCGCGCGTCGCTTAACCTTACTGGGGCGGGTTCGTCGCCTGGTCGCGAAAATGGTGGCGGCGGCGGCGGTCGGCCTCGCTCATCTATCTCTGGCCAGAGCCAGCCTTCGTCATCTATGCCTGCATCGTCTTCCTACATGTCAACGTCGACGTCGGATCAAAGCATGACGCTGTCCGTCCCCTCCCCGTCATCGTCGAGCCATTCGTCCCGGCCGAACACGGCGTCATCGTTTCGCGGTGCTGGGGGGCCGAGAACGTCTCATGCTAGTGATTTGGATCTGGACCCCGCAGATCTGATTAGGTCGTATACGATGCAGCATGCGGAAAGTGGTTTGGGGAATGATTATATCAAGAGGAGGAACGTCATTCGTGTGAGGGTGGAAGGGGAACAGTTCTTGATACAGGCGAGGGATGTGGCGGAGGTTGTTGCCTGGATTGAGGTTTGTCCTCTTCTATCGTCTCTTGTTCTGTAATTAATTTGTGAGTTAGGCACTGCAGGCTTCTGCGAATGTTGCATTGGATTTGGATGAGCGGCCCATGCCGAAGGGACCTTTGTTCCCTAGAAGGCGGAGAAGAAGACTAAGGCCACGACCGGCGACAGATTCTATATCACGACCTATCGAGGACATGAACGTCACAATGAGTGTGGGGGTTGGTGCCTCGATTAGCGGCTTCAGCTAGTCTTCAGCTAGTGAGGCGCAAAGAATATGGATTTCAGTATTTATTTTTCCACACATGATTATTCAGGGATTTCTTTTTCGTCCATTGCTATCACAATTCGCAACTTGCTTTCACTGCCGTATTTTTACTGTATTTTCCTTCTCGTGTATGTATATACAAGGCGTGTACCAGAATACAAGACACACGAGCGCGACAAAGCAGATGATCCTCTAAAATTTCGCCAGAGTGGCGCGAAAATATTGTTCCCACGCTCCGATGTTTGCCGGTTTTGGACTTTGAAGGGATCAACAACAAGACTGTTATCTGCACCGCCCACCACCATCGATATTATATCCTCTGTTCGCCTGTCTCTTTCTCCCCAGCTGCACCAGCACATCGAGCAGCGACCACCTTGACCATCTCCGCGCCCTAATCTCGCCGCTTTTCCGTCTTTTCTGCCCATTTTTTCCGGTGACAACGAACCCCACACCGCACCCTACTCTCAACGCTCACAGAGAACCACCCCGTGCTCAGCGAGACCACTTCTTTGACGGACATCGAATGGCAGATTCAACAACGGAGATCGATCTTGACTCGGTCATCGACAGGCTTTTGGAAGGTGAGCTGGCATACTACCATTCTGTGGAGACGACAGCACTTGGCGGAGGGGACCGAGTAGGGACCATCGCGGCACTAGCACTAGCCAGGGGAGGGATGCGGGACTTCGGGAAGAACGGAGGCCG
This sequence comes from Hypsizygus ulmarius, assembly GCA_018851835.1. Taxonomy (NCBI): domain Eukaryota; kingdom Fungi; phylum Basidiomycota; class Agaricomycetes; order Agaricales; family Lyophyllaceae; genus Hypsizygus; species Hypsizygus ulmarius. The sequence continues at coordinate 20,375 of JABCKG010007698.1, read as the reverse complement.
TGTGGTCTTGTGCGCTGTGCGTTGTCATTGGCGACACATGGTGCTGTTGACTTGCTGGACCCTGAAAGCGCCATGAGTTTCGGACTGTGCTCAGTGGCGATTTGGCTGGGGATAGGGTTGGGTGGCGTCTGCTATGCTGGAATATGAATTGGCCACTGTCGTCTCTACCTTGGACATCGTCGCTCCTTCATGACAAAGCAAGTGACTGACCAACTTTTTTTTTTTCCCTGTCCCTTCATAGTCCGTGGCAATCGGCCAGGCAAGCCAGTGCAGCTGCAAGAATACGAAATCAAGTATCTATGTACAAAAGCGAGAGAGATTTTCATCAACCAGCCCATTCTGCTTGAGTTGGAGGCTCCCATTAAGATATGCGGTATGTTGCGGAACTACCTTGACTCCGACTCCTAACTCCCTCGAATTGTACTAGGTGACATACACGGCCAATATTACGACCTTCTCCGACTCTTCGAATATGGCGGATTTCCGCCAGAAGCAAACTACCTCTTCCTTGGCGATTATGTCGACCGAGGGAAACAGTCTCTTGAGACTATCTGCCTTCTCCTCGCCTACAAGATTAAATACCCTGAAAATTTCTTCATCTTGCGAGGCAACCACGAATGCGCCAGTATCAACAGGATATACGGCTTCTATGATGAATGTCGGTATTGCCTGGCGACAGTATTTTTCCCATAAGCTGATTTACTGATGAAATACTCCGTTGTGACAGGTAAACGGCGATACAACATCAAGTTGTGGAAAACCTTCACAGACTGCTTCAATTGCCTGCCAATTGCCGCCATCATCGATGAAAAGATCTTCACCATGCACGGTGGGCTAAGTCCAGATCTGCAGTCAATGGAGCAGATACGGCGGGTCATGCGTCCAACAGACGTTCCGGACACGGGTGCGCATCTTTCTTTCTTCGCCTGAATCTTCAAGGGCGACCGCCTACTGGGGGGACTGATGGAGTTCGTGGCAATTCTTCCACGTGTTTATTTTTTCTAGGTCTACTCTGTGATCTCTTATGGTCAGACCCCGACAAAGACATTACGGGGTGGTCAGAGAACGACAGGGGTGTGTCATTTACCTTTGGCCCCGACGTGGTTTCGCGGTTCCTCCAAAAGCACGATATGGACCTAATCTGTCGAGCACATCAGGTAAGTTGATTCCGAACTGCTCTCGTGGATGGGAACGTCCATGGGCTCGGGTGTGAATCACCATACCCGGCACGGAAGCTGATACCCCTGTTTCCTTGCCGTATCAGGTTGTAGAAGACGGGTATGAGTTTTTCGCAAAACGACATCTGGTAACGCTCTTCTCGGCACCTAATTACTGCGGCGAGTTCGATAATGCTGGGGCGATGATGAGTGTCGACGAAACATTATTGTGCTCGTTCCAAGTAAGCAAAGCCTTTGCTTTTGATGACCATTTGGTGTTCCGGCGGCGTCGGCATGCTGACCGCGTTCTCGTCACCTTCGCAGATCTTGAAACCTGCGGAAAAAAAGGCGAAGTATCCTTATGGTGGGATGAACGTGGGCCGCCCAGTAACACCGCCACGCAAGCAGAAGAAGAAGGACAGCAAGATGGGTTAGGGCAAAAAAAGCAATCGGACTATGTACGCTCCTGCACGCACCACATCCCGTTGTTTCGGTCCCGTCCTCCTCGCCACTCCTTTTTGTTCTTCTCCCGCCTGCTTTCACCACCATATTTGCCGTTTTATCTCTTGTTGGTTTCCCTCAATTTTTATTTTTTGTCGACCCGCTTTGTTTCGCAAGTACAGTATGGTATTTCGCATTTTTTTGGAGTGGCCTGAGGTGTGGGTACTTGGACTTGTTGCTCAAGTTGCAGGATTGTCACTGGTATGGCTGTTTGGGAGGATGGGGTGGTGGGAGATAGCGGAGAAGACGGGAATTGTGTGTTAGGCGTGTGCCTGGTGCACGACAAGGATGCGCACTGCGATAAGCAGCTTCAGCTTCAGCGGTCTTCCTCGTTTTATTCAACGAGTTCGGGTCGCCCGCCCCAGACCCTTCTAGACATTCGTCTGATTATCCTGCGGATGTGTTCTTCCCACCGCGCATAACCTTCACCTCTGTGGCACGCAATTTATATGCATCATTCTTCAGACCTTCCACCTTTCTATACAGGGATTACGACGCGATTAACTTTCCCCCGTCCGGATACACATGGAACTCGTGACACTCGTACCCTCGTGCACACAGCCATTCCCCATTCTCATTTCTCCTCGGCCGCGATGTCATCAACTCGTTTCCATATCCGGTGCTGATATCGATGCGGTATACATACCATACTTGTCTACACCCTCAGGCAATAGTGTTTTTACTCCGCTTAATTCCCATAGACCTACGAACTTCCATGCCTCCAGTCCATCCTGCAACATAAATATGTATCCACTGTATCTACGTCCCGTCAGCCTCACATCGACTTTTCAATCCTCCTGTACCTATTTAAAGGCATTTTAAAATAACCCTTCCTCAATCCTACGTCGCATGAACTTTTCATTCGTCATTGGTGGTTGTCGTAAAGGGGGTCTCCTCCCATTGGCTCGGTGGCAGCTGTAGCTAAGACCATCAGGCTTGATCTCTAACTTGTATGGATGGATAGATAGATTTCCGCAGTGGTCCCGATTGGGAACGGAGCGGTATGGAAGTCGTGTGCAATTCGTAGTTTCATTTTACAGCTGCTATGGGCATTCGTATAGATCCCATACACCTGGTGTCTCCCATAGAGTCTAGACAGTCGACTCGCGAATGATTACCAGCTAAATCGGAACACTTCAGCTTGCTAGAATCTTGGCCATGACACAGGTGTCGTCCTCGCGGGCCGACAGCACCCTGCATGAAGACTCTCATGATCAGGGTTTCCAACGGTCGAAAAGACGAATACGGGATACACCATTTGAGTTTTTTGAAGCCATCTTGTTTCCGAGTGTCAATGTGGGAGGAAACTAGAAAAGGACTGCATAGAAGTGCTTATACTATACAAGCGGTACATGGTGGTGCGCTAACATCGGGTGTGTACTCGTACAATTGTCAATACTTCACTGGGCTGTCAAAAACAAACCGTCGTTAGTACGGAATGGATTCTTAATATTATCGCCCGTGAACCAAGATAGTGTAACATAAGACCATTTACAAATACAGAGCGTGCGTCGTGGGGATGTGAGAAAGTGTACCGTTATAGTTCGTTAAACATCCTCCCTCCCTCCCTCCCTCCGGGACACCGTGATACAGATCGGTATTACATATAGTATATACTCTCCCATCATTAATCAAGCCTCGACCAGAGGGCTATCAATCGTGACGGGAAGGGGTGATATTGAAAGTAGATATCGCAGCCGAGGAGATAGTGCTTTACTTGCTGAGCACGGGAGCTTGCTCGTGGAAAGAACCAGAGCTTTTCTCGTTCTTAACATCTTGTGTGACGCCGGCCTGTTGAGCGGCGGTGGTGGTTATTTGCTGCGTGGCGGAATCACCGTCGAAGAGAGCCGCAGTCTCCTCGAGAGTGCGATTCTTAGTCTCGATGACGACTGTGGAACATGTGAGTTGGACATGCATGGGTAAGGATGGGAATAGAAGACGCACAGAAGTAGACGAACACCAGTTCGAAGCAGAGCCAGCAGCAGTAGACGATGTAATATTTCCATTGGATAGCTTCTAATGGGTGTCATATGCATTAGAAGGATGGCAAGTAAATAGAGTCAAGGGGTTTGCGTACTAAGTGCAACGGGATTGACATATTGATTGAAGATGAGCGATACCGAGATGGCGAAGTTAAACACGTTGAAACCCTTGGCGCGGAGTTGGTAAGGAAGAATCTCCAAGGTATACGAAACGATGAGCGGCGTGAACGCGAGACTAGAAAACGTAGATAAGTATAAGTATCCATTAATCGCGAAGGGACGTCATTGGGAAGAAACGTACTCGTAAGAAGCGTAGAAGAGGAAGATGAACGCAATGACAGCATGCGCGGCGCCGTCCGATCCAGTGTTCGCGAAGACAGCAGAGCAAGCAGTTTGCAGGGTGAAGAAGACAATCATGCCAGCCGCGGAGGTCAGGAAAAGAATGCGACGACCGATTTTATCGACGAATGCGGATGCGAGGAGAGCCCATGCCAAGTTCCAGATTTGAAGTATGCCGTTGATGAGGAGCTGAATGGTGGGGTCGGTGATTCCAATGCCGTCAAAAACCTTGTTGAGGTAGTAGGAGACGAGACCATTGCCGGACCACTGGGAGAAGAAGGCAAGAGCGATGATGATCCTCATACGCTTCCTGTTTCCGGGGGTGGCGATAAGCGACTTCCAGCCGACGTTGACAGTAACTGCATAGCTCCCCTCAGAGGATTGAAGCTATCTTTTGTTTTAGAGAAGCGCACCTGTGCGGTCAAACTCGATAGCAGCTTTGATTTCCTCGAACTCGTAACGAACAAGGGGATCTTCGCTGGAAAACGAGCAGTCAATGATAGCATTACGAAGAAGAAAAACGGAAATTACGCACTCATTGCCGTTGGCGTGATAGTAGGCCAAAGTCTTCAGCGCAGCGGCATCTTTGCCTTTGCTGATTAAGAAACGAGGAGACTCAGGGCAGAACCATATGAGGGCGACCTGAATCACCGAAGGAAGCGCCTGCAGAGCTGAGGGAACACGCCATGCCCAAGTATTGTTTATCTTGAAGGTTCCGAACGTCGTCCAAGCAGCACTGAGAAGGGATTGAGAGGGGTATACACTTCAGTCGAACCTGAAAACTCACATGATAGCTCCTGAATACCAGAGCGAATTGTAGGTAGATGTAAGGGGCGCACGGTGGGTGGGATAGGCCATTTCGGTAACCAACATAGGAGCGGCATTGGCTAAATAAATGATGAGAACAAGAACCCTGCGCGTTACTAATTTACGGGGTGGATACCAGCAAAAGTTAGACCGAAACCGATCAAGAAACTGTGGGGAACGGTCGTCAGTCGAACCGCGCCTTGTGAGAACATAACATTGCTTAAACATACCGAGCTCCAATGAACATTCCAACAGACTGCGAGGCTGTTTGTATGGCGGTAGCGATGCACATGATTACAGCACCAATGAAAATGGCAGGGCGACGTCCGAGACCATCAGAAAGGTAGGGTGCGAAGGGATATGCCGCGAGAGCACCAATATTCTGGGGAGCAAATATTGGGATGTAAGGTCACATTCAGCAACTTATAACTAACTTGAATGGCATTAAGCAGTCCAAGCTTGCCGCCAGTTGGGAAATTGAAAAAAACATTCCATTGGTTCAAACTTTGGAGACCGTTCATCATACTTCCATCATAGCCGTTGGTGGAAGAAGTGATAAGCCTGTACGCGGATCCATGTCAGGTGGTGAAAAGCACATGAAAAGAAGCCTGGGTGCTTACAGCAGCATGATCCATCCATTGAGAGCAATGAGTCTACAGGAAAAAAACGAACCGTTCATAAAATGCACATGAGACATATAGGTGAGAGACACACCGTCTGTTGTTGTACCATTTCCTCGTGGGATCAAGAAGATGCCCGTAGGCTGCTTGAACGCCAGTTGTTGCAGCTGCACCGGCTCCCATTGCGACGTTGAGTACTGGAGGAGATGAGAGAAAATGATTAAGAAGGCATAGAGAAGAAGCCCGGGATTTTATATGCTCTTGGGTTCATCATGCATACGTTAACATGGATTTGTTCAGATGACCGAAGTTCACCAGTTTTTCCAGAGGTACGCCGCGGAACGAAATCATAAAATTCGCGCATGGCACCCGATCCGAACTGCGACCCTTTGCGGCTATTTGTACTTGTTACTTTTGCCGCATATGGAGTGGCCGAGACTCAGAGAGCCTCCCGTAGTGCTGCTTCTTCAGGTCAAGTGACTAGGCTTCTCAAGTAATCTCAAGTCAATGCTTTAAGTTGGAAGTCCTATATATGTTTGCAACCTCTCTATATACGTCAATTCCCTTTCGCCTATCCCCACCCGCCTCTTCTGATGCATTTGCCAACTTTATACTTCACCCCACGTACCCCACAACCGTTCTTGGTATTTTCCCGTCGCTGCCCCTGAATTCAACATTATGATGTCGATTTCAACGAGGTTTCTCCACACTCTGCAAACATGGGGTTAATCCTCCAGTCAATCGTACGCCGATCCTGGATCTTGCGTTTTCCGTAGCTTGTGGTTTGCAAACTAGTCAGGTCGAGATCGAAAATGCATCATTTGCTCTCCGAGATTTCTCCACTACTTATCTCACCCATTCAAGCCACCATCTTTTAAGCCTCGGCGCGCATCGAACTGGTTCCATCGCTGCCATAAAAGTCAGTTTCTCCGACTAATTAATGAACCCAATTTGGATCGGGCACTACTTACCAGCCTCCAAAGAAGCTCGAGACGGTATCAGTTCCTATCGACTGCTGGTGATGAATGCTCTCAGTGAAAGGATCCGCCAACATTTCGGCTTGCGCCATAAATGGCTTCAAGTCTTGCTTGATTTCTCATAGCATTCTTTGCTTGTAGATTCGACATGCGGAGGTGGGATGATCAGACAGTCAAATCGCGGTGTTCAGAATCCTAGCCACACGGGTCGATGGGAGCACATTCTTTTCTAATAATAAGATACACGTATAGGATATCATTGCGATATGTAGCAAAAAATCCCAAAGCCAAAGAACATGCAGATGGACGAAAACTTAGACTGAAGGGCTAATTTTGAGAAGCGCGGCGGCAGGCACTGAAGACACCCATGGAACCCATGAACCCATGAATGGATGAGCTTATGAGCCACATTTAAACATCTACCGTTAAAATCGTTTGAGTAGCTCACTGGCAGACGCATCGGTTGTTGGGTGGTCATCCGCAGATCCCTGTGCTTCTGCAGGCGACTCGACTGTGGGCGGAAGGCTTTCATAGCTTTCAATCTCAGCTTTCTTCCTCCGGCTGAAGGAAACGCCCCAGCTGCTAGCCAGACTCGCTAAAGTGCCCGTCGCTGTCAAAGACGGACGAGCGGTCTGGCTACCTTTACTTTGAGCGGTTGAGCTCGCAGCCAGGGGGGAAGTCTTGGAAATATGGTATGACGAAGTCCTTCGTCTGTTAATAAGAACGTTTGCGAGACCGTCAGAGATAGATCCATCGGGAGAAGGCGTGCTGGGTGAACCAAACGGGTTGCCTTCGCCGGACGAAGGAGAGGAAGATACCATGGGTACAGGCTGCTCGGACAGTGCGGTCGTGGGAGCCGCTTTAGCCATGGACGAGCCGGCGGCGGCGTTACCCGATGTAGGAAGGCGGTTGAGCGAGAACCTGGAGGCCGAAGACATACGAGACGCCCTCGAGACAGGTCTAAGCGGTGAGGGAATGCCGGGATGGTTTTGCGGCGCTGAACTAGTGGGATGATATGGTGATGATTGAACAGCAAATGGAGAGGTCATGGGTGGAGAGGTCATGGGTGGAGAGGTCATGGGTGAAGGCGACCTTATCGGCAGCGGTGGAGGAGGCGAAGGCGATTGCGATTGCGGCATGGCGTTTGATTGCGTTTCTGGGTTCGCCTGGGCGAGAAGACGGGATAGCGAGGAGGGTCGAGCAGTCGGTGATGAATTTGCCCGAGCACGTACTGGGAAGAGCGCTGAATTAGGTGGATGTGTAACAAGGAATGATTCTTCAACTTCAGCGTCCGGAGGGCCTGGAGGAAGTGTCGGTGGAGGGCTGCTGCTCCCTCCAAGATTAGATGATTCCCCCCTGAGATCCTTGTCAATAGATAGTTTCCTGGAAGAGACTCTTCTTTTGTTGTGGCTGGGTTGGGTCCAGTCCTCGACCTCGAGCATGTAATACTTGACACCCTCACCAAGACCATACGGATTGCTGTTTGGATCCTACGTCAAACGCATACGTCAACGATGAAACGGCGTGTCTCGAATATGTATGTCTTGAGTGAAGGCATACCTGATGATCAACAATACGCTCCGTTATTGAGGTAATCCTCGCAACGATCCATTCTCTCGTCTTCAGCTGCTCGGCAAGATGTCCAGTTGCCTGAAGGAAGTAGTGCGGGAAGGATACTGCAAAGAAAGGCGAAAGCTCGGATATCAGCAAACTGGCACCAATTCCTACATCTTTGATAACAGATCACTTACCATTGAATGCGGCCCACGGCTTAGATACCGAATTTCTCGTGGGAAGGAACAGCGCCAGATCCCCCTTCGCGAAATTCCTAAACGATATCTTCCCCTTCGCACGCTCCCTGTACTCTTTGCACTGCTTCTGCCATTTGCGAATCGTCGAACCCGTCTTCGTAATGGCCTCCAAAAAGTGGTCGTGGTCGTATGCTCTGAGGGTTTCCAGTGCACTCGCCGGATCCGAAGGATCAATGGGCGACGGTTCATCCATCTGTCCTCCAATAATGCTATGACGCATTCCGGTTGAGAACACCGAGTCCGCAAGGCCGTTTGCATGCTTCGAGGAAGAAGGATGCGACGCCATAAGCTGTGCCGCGTTAAGCGCCTTGACATGCGAATTCCTAAAACTGATCGCAACGTCAAGAATCTGCGCAATGAGCCGGTTCCTATCCTCCAACTTCTGCTCGAAATCCGATCGCGACGCCAGGCCAGCCTTGAGATCATCCCTCAACAATCTCTCAACATGCCTGGCATCCCTTAACTCATGCTCTACCCGCTGCAGCGCCTCCCTTAAGCCCACTGCGTCGGCATTGGCAATCTCGATATCCGCCTTGACATCCTTCAGCTGGCGTTCCGTATGTTCATGTACCGCCTTCAGTTCAAAGAACTGGCGTTCCAGCACTGCCCGGTCCCCATCCGCCTCCGCAATATGATCCCTAATGATCCGATCATGCTCCGACGCCTGCGCCTTTAACAGCCTATCCTTCTCCTCCTTCGCCTCCCTCAGTGCGTTATGCACCTCCTCACTTTCCGCGCGCGCCGCGCGAATCTGCACTTCTAGGTCCTCCCCGCGCGCCTGCGCACTCTCCAGCTTCCGCAGATTCTCCGCCTGCTCCTCCAGTAGGTTGTTCACCTTCTCCCCAGTTCGCGTTTCTAGTGCTTTCATGGCCTCGAAATCCGCCTGTACTCGCGTCAGCTCCTCCCGCAGGCCTTCCGTAACTCGCGACTGCTCAGTCGCCTGGGCCAGCGCCGTGACGAGCTCTCCGCGCTGAAGCTTGACATCCGCCTGGAGCTCGACGTTCCGTTGTTCCACTATCCTCCGCGCCGTGGCTTCCCCGTCCATTTGCGCCTGTACCTGATGAAGCTCCCGTTCGAGACGATCCGACCGCTCCTGCTCCTCGGCTACGGACGACTTAGCATCATTCAGCTTGGCTTTAAACTTGTGGATCTCGCTTTGCATGGTGAGCCGCTCCTCGTGGAATACGGATTCCTGCTGGGCTTTCGAGTCTTGAGCAGCACGTAGTTGCTCAACGAGATCTTGGTACGCTTGTTGGTCAGCTTCGATTGCTACGTGCAGAGGGGGAAGTTGTGTCAGTGTTCGAACAAAAATGGAGTTACTAGATGAAAAGATAACCGGTGGACTTACAGCGTCGTCGTGAGATTGAGATGCGTGAGGTCGATAGCACTGAAATACGTTCACGGGAAGAGGGGGAATAAGCATCATTTTCAAGAATATTGCGAATAAAATAAGAACCGACGTGATCGTTCCGCCATCCGGTCAAAGCCTGATTCCAAGCTGTCCATCCTTGCAACAAGCTTGTCAAGTGCGGTTCGGCATTCTCTGACAGCCTTCAGAGCGGCTGCGTCATTGTTCGAGCGTGAATACTGTTCCAAGTCATCCAAAACTTTGAGAAGCCCTGTCAAAATAAGATTCAGCCCTTCATTCAGAGAACAGAGTGACAGCAGAGAAGGAAAGTTGACGGATACCAAGTAACATACCATTCACATCTTCCCGTTCCAGGGAATACGTCGAATCCAAATTGCCGGAAGGCGAGAAATCAATCGTGGGTACCGGATCGTCCATCCCACGCGTTTCGAAAGGCAGCTGCCCATGCAATTCCCCGCGGTAGACTTGTCGGCGCTTCCGCTCGCTCGCTCTATAGTACATACCACGCAATTGTATCATTGTTGGGCAGAATTGGACAGCTAAACGATAAGGAGACGCACGAAAGTTTGGCCATGACCTCGAGGATACTTTGTGCCCTTTGATAGAAAAACCGCGCTGCGTAATCGCGAAATTTTAAGAACTATGCAAGCAAACATCTAGAAGAACCACTTACAGAACTCCTTCCTCCTCACAATTTCGATCACAGTCGCCCCATACGCGTACAACATGCCATGCAGTCTCTGTATGTGTGAAAAGCTGTTCTTGCCTCTAAAGCTGGCCTGAAGGGTTGCCAGCGTGGAAGGAATTGCAACCATGTTGGTGTTGAGGACGCTAATTTGGCGCAGGACGCCGATACATTGGCGTGTGTAGACGTTCTGTAATGGATGTCAGTATAGAGTAACCCATGCGCAAGAGTGGGTGCGTGCCTTCGCGTCAGATATGAACTGGACTTCATTGCGAAGGGAGGTGTCAAGGTTGCGTAGATCTGGGAGAGGTCAGACTAGTTTTGCTGCGAGGGCTAAGGGAATACCTTGAATGATTCTATCAGGATCGGGTACTGCGCCTATCAGGAAGGTTGAAAACCAATGACTTGGAAATATATTCACGACAACAGTTTCTTACCATCCAGTATTGAAGCCACATTGGTGCATTGATTCAGGATGTCTTGAGACCTTCGCAGGCAAGCTTCCACGTCTTCTAGTGGCCTACGAGAATTGGATTAGCTTCCATCTCTTCATGCATAACAAGAACGTACTTCACAGTGGCCACTGTCGATCGGATGGCAGCTGTACCATCTGTAAGATTCCTCACAGCATCTTCTACTTGATTGAACCGTGCCCGTAAGTCATCTAGCGTGCAGCACCATTAAGCTTCTGCGACATCGCATCGGATCGCCAGGAATAGGAAAACACACCATGCGTACGGGCACATGTCTCTGCTACCTGCTTCATCTTCACATTCGAAACGTAATCACCCAGCGTCCTGGACTTCTCCCCCGCCTCTATTGACTTCCTGACAGCAGGCGACATGAACTCGGCATGTATTCGGACCCGGCTGATGAGGTCCAGGTCTGCCTCGAGTCCGGACAGAAGCGAAGCCTGCTTATCCAACTCCCGTCTCGAACCCACTGCAACACCTTCGAAAGTGTCCACGATGGCAAGGACGTTCAGGTCCAAGCTGCCTGATGCTATGCGGATGGCTTCGTGTTGGTAGTGAAGGGAGATGGCTATTTGGTTTACGTGTTCATAGTGTATCTGGGCGGTGCGGACATAGGATGCGGCGAGTTGTGAGGGGCGAAATGGAGGGGTGGCGGCTATGGTCTCTGATCTAGACTGAATAGGGCGCTGATTGAAACTTGGGGACTAGCGCACCTTCGATTGGTGGCTCAAGTGGTGCTTCGACTCGAAGATCTCTTAGAACATCATCGATGTCATAATCAAGGTAGTACTTATTGAAAACGTATATAGACTAAGTAGAAGGATATCAGTGCCCCCAGACAAGCGCGGTAAGGACAGATTCAAAACGCACCTGGTCGTGTGAACCAGCCAACTCGCGCACATTGGTGTTCGTAAGGCGCCGCCCATCCGAAAGGTACGCTAGTATGGCATCCTGTTCTACGCCAGTCTCTTGGTGCAGGAATAACTCAAGACTTCCCAATCTGCAGGAACTGCGTGAGGTTAACCAGCGAAGCATATCAAGTCGATATCTAACCGTTCTATATCGCGTAGAGATGCGTTGACCTATAGAGAATCAGTTGTTCTATCTGCATATAGAAAGTGAGGACCCGCACTTGAAAAACCTGGCCATCCTCAGCACGGCATATCTGTATCATATCCAAGTGTCCCAACTCCCCTAGTCTAACTTAAACCAGTCCTGTCAGATATAAGGTGGAGAAATTAGAGAGAGCTCCTTTGCGTTGAAGCTCAGGACAAGGAGAATTGGTGCTGTGTTCAAAGCAAATTCGAAGCCAGAGTCGGGAGTTGTCGCCTCTGAGCCACACTTCGTCGACGGGGGCAATTCTGCTGGCTGATAGTTGGCTGTTGACTACTTAGGACTCGCGGACAGGTGACGTATATGATGTGTCAGCAGACCATGTATTGCTCCCGTGCCTGATCATGACCCTCCAGATTGTATGTTGATCTCTACGGACTCGCGCTGTACGAGTACAACAAGCTTCACGTTCGGATTTAGTTGGCTCCCCCACAAAACTTCCAAACAACCCAGCACTGGCTGGCATCAGGAAAACCCAAAAGTTCTGAATTTGCTCTGAATATGCCTTTTTCTGCTTGGGACAACAATAAGCAGGAATAAGGAGAACCAAGAGAAGGGATCTACTTTTTCAGTCTAAATTTGCCTGAATTGCTTCTTTCGCTGTCTTAAACCATTCTGAAACTACCTTTCCTCGATGATGCAAGCACATTCAAAATGTATCAAGATGGAAACAGAAGAAATCAAGATCCGAAAATCAACAAAAAGTAGGTCTCTGTTAACGTTCTTACTACTTCTTAATTCTGCTTACTCTTGGATTAAGCTGAAACAGGAAGTTTAAGCTAAAATTCAGCATTTTCGGGTTTTCCTGATGCTTCAACATATGGTGCATGCTATTGTTACTCTACCTTCGCGTCTTTGGCACAAGTACACACATCCTCCCGAGCAGAGTCAGAGCATACGCTCTGTAAGAAAATTTATATCCAAGCATCGTCTTGGAAAGTGAAATGTTTGAATATCTTTTCTTCAATTGCTCCAAAGGCAAACCTGGTGTGGTCACTTACCATCGAGTTCCCTCGTGAATGGAGCTCTGAGAAATTCCTTGCTTTCAGAACTAGACAACCTCCACTCAATTCTCAATTATGCATGAAATTGCCTGCCAAAAAGTCAGAAGATGATCCAATGCTCTCGCAGCTCAATGGCGCAATTCAGTTCGTTCTCGTTCTCGTTTTTTCGCAAAGCCTACTCAACATTCTTCATCAAAATCATCCAGAAAGAAATGCGGGCGAACCGGCCCGCATCTACTGACAACCGTCGCATTCGTGCCTGATCTCCAAAATGCTGGCGTCTCCCTTCGACCGCGTGTCCCTGAACCTTCAAAAGCTCGGGGCACTGACCATCAACCAGTATCTCGAGACAATATCTGCTCGCCATGCATCGAAGAGTGCAGCGAGCGAGCCAGAGGACGCGAGCACACGGTCGGGTACTCTTCCAACGACAGACGTAATCGCCACGACTCTCCCAGAAGAAATCAGTGTCATGGAACCTTCTGGTTCAGCTGAAGACGAACGAGTCCTCCAGATTGAACAGAGTTGTGCCGGCAAGACAACTCCGCGCTGGATACTCTACACTAACCGTGAAGTCGAAATCGATCCCGTGCTCCGTACGTCCAATGAGTTCATTCTTATCGGCTACATATAACAAAGCCACCTCTCACAGGATACGGCGCAGCACTCCACCTCTCTAGCACAGTGCCCCACATCAGCGAGGTCTATTCCACCGACACGCTCTTCCCAACCGAAGCCGAAGCCAAAATCGCCTGCGCCACCCTCGCTCTCTCCCAAGGCATCCTCTCAGTCATCCAGCACCCGAAACATGTGTTATCGTCACCTGTGTCGCTCAACGACCGATCTCCCACAGCGCTCACCCTGCAAGCGTTCTTCGAAAGCCTACCCCGGCCCTTCCCAGACGATGTAGGCGACAAGACGGCAGCAGAGATCAATGCACCGACGTGGATCAACGTCACCGTCAGTAACTCAGGAAGTACACGTCTCAAGCCCACATTCCATTGGCAAACCGATCCCACATGCGGACGTAAGCATTTCTCGCTTCTCGCTTCATCTAACCCAACCTGACCTCCTCTCACAGTCGTCGGATGCCTCCTCCGTCTCTCTCACCCAAAAAACACCTCCAACATCACCAAAGCCTACATCGTCTCCCCGCGCTTCCTCAAACGCGCCGACGCCAAGGCCGCTGTCTGCCTCCTCGCAATGTCACAGGACATCCGCGCCTACCTCCGCGCCGCCGCCGCCGACACAGGCTTGGACATGCCACGTATGAAACGCCTCGCTTCCCTTATACATACTACATTGGGCATCGAACGCACGCGGCTGAGGCTCGGCGGCCAGTTCTTGAGGTGGATGTTTGAGAGTCAGTCGAACGGTGCGTGTCTCTCTGTATCACGGTGTTGGATGGTGTTTTGATATGGCATGTGGTATTCAGCGCACGGATGCACGCTGATTGTGAACATCGGCAAGCTTGCACCGCATGAGCGGCGGTACGTCGTCGCGCCACAGTTCCGCTCCAAAGCGGACGCGAAGGCCGCGGTGGCATGTCTGGCAGCGGAGCAGGGCGTGGTTGAGTTTATGAGGTTCCGCGGGGATGTACCGCCTGCGGACTATACCCCGTTTTGGGAGCAGGTTCAGGAAACGGAGAAGAATGGGGGAGAGGCTATGGTAGCGGGTGGGAAGAGAAAGCGTGAGGGAGACGGAGATGGGGACGACGAGGAGGGGGAGGGGAGGGAGGATAAAGAGGATTGTGCGAAGAGCAACAAGGATACGGGGAAAAAGAAGGGAAAAGAGAAGGAGATGGACCAGGAAGATGGAGGCAATTCAAAACTCAGCAAGAAAGAGAAGCAGAAGCTGAAGCGGAAACGCGCCCGCGGTCGCAAGCTTGAAGAAGGGGAAATCGCAGGCGACACCATCCCTCTCCCGCCTCCTGGTAAAAAGGCGCTTAGCGGCGGCGTCACCCTCGGCAAGCCAAACTTGGACACACCAATACCAGGGAGCAGTCGAAATCCAGATCCCGTCAGTGCTGTCCCCACCTCCACACCAGGATCCATGACGTTTGGCGGTCCACAGCTAACGGGGTATCCATTCAAGAGCTCTGCCCCGTTACCCAATTTCACACGACACAAAGGCCCGCCACCCGCGAGAGATAACCATAACGCCACAGCTGACCCCGATCAGGGTAGCCGCAATACAATACGGCGGCAATCCTATTTTGACGGTATGTCGTGGGGTATTCGACCGTGCTTGTACTCTACATAATTCGTCTACTTTCTTTCAGCTCCCAGGTTTATATATACGAGGACGAGTGTGCGAAGGGTGTTGCCTGATAGACCGCCAGCAGGCGCTGGGGATGTTTACTTGAATTATTCTTAGCGTAGGACGGTGTAGGGCGCATTGTAGGATGTAACTCACTTGCATGCAATGGGCTTGAAGAAAGCAGTGAGTGGTACATATTAGTATTTGGAAAGCCTGTCGAAACGAAACAAGCTGAAGCAGTCGCCAAACATTGAAACAACTGCTATGTACCAAACGCAATGATTCGCAAATCGATTCATTCCACTACCAGATTCTAAAGTATTCCATGCTGCCTCCAGAACTACTACGTCTAGTGAGCCTAAGACGCTGTATCGCAGGGAGTTTCTCTGATTCTATGTGATTCTTCGTGTAGAGTGAGGCCATCCTCTCTAATTCTTATTAGTAGAACTAAACAGCGCTGACATCCCTGGTAGTATTCCTTGAGGCCTGTGCCGGTCGCTCAACGACGACTTCCCTGCTTTCCATCTGCAAAGCCGCCCATCAATGGATCCTTCCAATCCTCTACCACACCATTACGTTATTGAACGCACAGCAAATAACGTTATTTTACGCGACGCACAACCTCCCGGGCGAACTCCAACATCGTCTACTATTAATCAAGAACATCTGGATCGGCGACACACCCCATCAAACCGGAGACCTCCAATACGGCTCCAGCTCCTGGCCCATCACGATCCTCGACCGCATCCTCCGGCTCTGCACTAACCTCCAATCGCTCTACATCATCAGGCTTGACCAGAACTGCTGGTACCGCCTCGAAGGCGCGATTCCCGCCAGCCTGGAGTCCCTCGCGATGGGCCCCGTGCACGGGCCGTTTCATATCAACGACCTATCGTCCAGGCCACGGCTGCGCCGCTTCACAAGCTATCACACGTACATGCGCGACGACGAGGTGCGCGATGTGGTTATGTACCCGCATATGCGGCAATTCCGCAGGCTCTGGCAGGCGGAGGTGGTAAGGGAGGATAACGCGGAGGTATGGGCGGCGGGCCAGGAGGCGTGTGTCTGCCAGTCGGACACGTTGGAGGAGATGATGTTGGTAGTTTGTGGGCGGCCGATGGAGGATGCAGCGCTGGAGAGGATGAGGACGGTTGTACGAGATGTGACGCGGGGTGATAAGCGCGTTGTCGTGCTGGCTTCTGAGGCGGAAGATGGGTTGGAGTTGCTGTACCTTGAGTTTTTGGAGGAGAGACGAGTTTATATTGGTATGGTCTTTATGTTACATGGTGCATGGTACGGTTGCCAAGAGCTAATTGCTTTCAACTTTTCAGCATCACTAACGCACACAACGTGACTCTACGGATGTCGACGTGTGCTCCCACCTAATAGGTGATTCCAGTTGCAATGTATGGTGTAGAATAAGGCGATATAAGGCAACCCGTGTTTGGAGCGTAGGTTGAGCAAGTCGTGTTTGTCGTATTGCGACTTTGGCTTCACGATTTAAATTGCAATCGACCTTACACTCGGAGTCTCAAATGACGGATTCGCAGGGCATTGTCGTTTTCATCTTGACATGTCAAGTTCAGGCGAAGAGAGAGCAAGCGTTGGTGTTGGTAATGTCTTCAATGCATCGCGAGGTTCGAGCACAGTCGTAGCGAATGAGGCGCCCACCTGTCACCACTTCAGCAATACTGTCCAATATGCACGCACCATAGTCATCAAGCCTCACTCCGAGAACCTCTTGCCAAATGAAAATAATCACCAAGTCATTCTATTGTTCCGACCAATCTACTCTGACCCCTCAGCGGCGGCCTTTTTCCGTTTCGCCAACTCCTTCATCCGACGAACGTAACTGTAGAACGCAAGGGAGAAGTCAGCATCTCCGAACACACCCGACAGTGAGATCATTACGCACTCGTCATACTGGCACCTAGTCCACAATTGATGCATTTAATATGTTGAGCCACGGGTAAAAGAGTAAGTAAGCGTACTTCTCATATGTGTGGCGTTCATGGTCGCACTCCCATGGTAAGTAGAACGTTTGTTTGCGACAGACATTCAGCGGCAGGAGGAGCCTGGTTCAACAAAGCAGTGTAGAAGGTGATCATTTCCAAAGACAAGAGCGGCGGTGAATTGGTATAACACAATGTGAAAGGGCAAACGATAATATCAGATTTCACGAATCCCTGGAATAAACGAGGAATGCGCACGAAGAGCATGAATCTCTCCAACCCAGGGGGACTCTATGTTGCTTTAACTCCGTCTGCGACGCCGTCGTTGCTGATGCCATGGTCGGAATGCGCGCGAGTTTGCGAGCCCTTTCAGTACTAGTTGACTTGACGTCGTCCTTGAAGCCTTCGTTGGTTGCAATTTCGCCTGAGATAAATTTATTTGGCTGAGCCGTGCATACCAAACATGCCGTACTACACTCCACGGAGTCTGCGGCTGAGCATTGGCGGAGCACATTGACAGTTCATTCTCTACAATGAACCCGTGAAGAAAGTATACTGGAACAAATACACAATTTTTTCTCTTGGAAAACGAACAGAATACAATGTTACAAATCAATCAGTATGACCATCTCTGCAACGAAAACCCTGGTGTCGTGCACCACTATTCCATCCAGCTCAGACGGGCAGGAAGTTGAGGCCCAGAATGTGGATCGCGAAAGCCTCGGGAATATTCTTCGCTGCAAATTGCAGCTGCGGTAATGGAGGTAACATCGGACCTCCACGAACCGGGGTCTTTGGTTCTTCGAAGCCGTGATCTGAGGCAGTCTCTGTTTCAGACCAAAGGAGATTGACGACCTCGATAGCATGACGCCTAGTAGAAAAGGACCACGGCTTTGGAGGTAATGTGCTGGGTGCCTCAAATGGCGGCACTGAACGGTCGCTTTTCGATGGCAATTTGAGAGGAGGAAGGTAGATTACCAAAGGTAAAACAGGGAGTTGAGCATTCGATTGGACTTCAACCAAATCAGCAAACTCAGTGATGGTGCTGCTGCCCGAAGCATACTGGTTGGCGGGGTCGTTCGGGGCGTTTTCCGCAAGGCCGATGGACTCCAAGAGTTCACTAAAGCTGGGCAGGGACTGTCGTATGCGGTTTGTTTCTCCATCGATCGCGAGGGGCACAGGCGACGTCGTAGGAATATTCGACGTTCCTTGTCGAGGAAGCGGGAGGTGCTGGGGAGGTTGAGGCCGCTCAGACGATGGTGGTCGATGCGATGTGGTATCACTTGGCAACTGCAGGTCTGCTCCTTGAAAGCACTCTGCAGCAGGTACAGTTGTCAAGTGATGAGTCGTGTTGGTCTGAAGATCCCTTCGCTTTCTTTGACGTGCCACAGGATAATACTGGTAGCCGGGATACATGCGAGCATGTTCCATCTTCTCTGCTAGAGCTTGAGCGACAAACGGCTCTTTTCCGTCTGCGGTGAGTCGATTCCATGCATCAGCCGCATCACGGCTGATATCGGTTTGGTCGCGACGTTTGCGATTGAAAGATGACGTCTCAGCATCACGAAATTCCTTGTAATATTGGGAGCGAAACACAATGAAAGCATTCCGAGGACGGCGTATGTAATCTTCATCGCGTTTACGGAAGTGTGGTCTTGATTCCTGGGATAAAGGAGGCAAAGCAGGCTCGATTTCACTGCGATAAGAGCGGCCTTCTGTGTATGGCTTTCCCTGAGACATGGGGTGATCGTGGAAAGTCGAACCAGGAATGTCGATCGCGGACAAAGTGGCAGCCTCAGAAGGACTTGTCGCTCGCTCTGAATGGGAGCTTGTGGATGTGACAGTTGCTCCCACGATGTGCCTGAGACGGTGCTGGCGGGGATCATATAACGCTATTTTCCTGTGTCGCGTTCGAGGTGAATCGGGGCGAGACAATGAGGTACCTGGAAATGGCGCAAGGGAACGACCTGCGGAGGAAGAACTCGAAACATCTGAGTCTATTGCAATTATGTTCCCAATTTCCGCCTGGCCATGAACTGCGGAAGGAAGAAGCAGAAGAGGATGAACAAAGACATCGACGGAAAAGTAGCTCGAAAGGAAAGGCGTACCGTTCTGGTGGTTGTTACCTTCTTCGAATACATGTTGAGATCGACACGCATTGCGTATGGCAGGCATTAAGAATGCGACGCTGAAGCAGGAGGATTGAAGGCGAAAGAAAGAAAGAAAGAACCTTGATGTCAGTGGCTCGGAGGTTTGGTACAAAGCTCCTTTGAGGCCAAACCCCGCTAAACATCAGCCTCGAGGTGTCCTATGGAACAAGATCCATCTGCCCGATATAACATGGCGATTGCATATGACATTTGAATGTCAAGTGTGGTGCGTCCTTGAAGTACCGTGCGGTGGATATTCATAATAGCTCGTGTTTCTTGCTCTGCTTTCTTCCTTTTGATCTACAACTATAGCAAGACGTTCAAAAATTATTACTGACAGAAACATGCTAACACCTAACATTCTTACTGTTTGTTATCAACAACGTCCAAGTGAATTCAAAGCCATGAACGTGTATGTTAAGCAGGAGAACAGACAGGTCAGGACAGCTCAAAGAGGTTTCAGGGGGGAAAGCGGTGCCCGAGTCATGGCAAGGTTTCAAGAATTGTGTCAGTGCACCAACAGTACACCCAATCCACCTCATTCCACATCGATGTGCGCGTGATAGAGTGAAGCAGGATTGGCGTCGACGAAGTCGCGGTGTTCCTGATTGGTGCGCGGTCACGTGGAATGATGTTTGTGCTCGGACCGAAGCAAGACCAAACGTTCAACGTTCAATGTTCAAACGTTCAACTTTGCAACCCAACATGGTCGCAACTCTCGCCTGAAACTCTTACCACGACCACGCGCACGGTTTTAACCGTAAAAAAGTGGAATTATAGGAAGACCAGAATCTCTATATGACATATAAACAAAACGACCGACTACGATAATGCAAATAGCTTTCCTGGCGAAAACCAATTCTTCGTTGATCCAAAGTACGAAAGCTTCCGTCGACAAACCGACTCTCCTTCAAGCTGCGCATCTGGATGACGAGAGCTTTCCCCAAAACAGGTCGGACCTGGCGCCATCTTTGGCATATGGTGTAGATGTGATGGCTTCGGCGTTGTTGAGTTAGGCTCCTGCGAAAACGACCCTTTGGGAGTTGCCGACAATAAATGAATGGGACGGGAGAAGAACTTGATCGGATTGAAAGCTTTGTTGTCGTGGAACTCCCGAGTGGAATATATCGAAGGCTCTGACGTGTTCGCGATCAGTGAGCATCCCCAAGTATATCC